>CATKHJ010762530.1:0-19442 GCA_949750685.1 Vernicia montana
TTGTTAATATATATATATATATATATATATATATATATATATATATATATATATATATATATATATATATATGGGCTGTAATTTCTTCTTCTTTTTTGTAATTTGATTGATGAGGCTACTTGAAAATGACATCTCACTATAGTCTTGTTCGTAGCTGGATCGCAGATTAACTTTTTGACTGTAGATTAATTTTAATTAATGAAGAAAATTATAGATTTTCGAATTGAATTTTTAAAAATTTTATTTTTTTTTTTAATTCAGATCCAATTCATAAAGAATTATCCACCTTATTTCTAAGTACATATCACATAAATTATTTATAAACAAGTTAACATCAATTTCATTTTCAACTATCAATTTGTTATTTCTTATACATGTTGACTTATATATATATATATATATATATATTTAAAAATAAATTAATGAAATATAATGCACCCATTTTTGTATTTGTACGATGGAGATGATTATATATATTATTTGTTAACGATAATTTCTTTTATATTTTTTTTAAAAATTATATTATGTTGCACAAAGGCCAATTAAGATTTTATTCAAGTACTAATTTTTTTTTAACATGATAAATGAATTCAAATTTAAATTTATCGCTCATACATTGTATATATTTATTATTAGATTATATTTTTTTTTTCCAAATAAGAAATTAGTTGTTATTAATATGGCTTTAAACCCAAGAAAAAGTATAATATGTAAGTACAACTAAAGGAAAAACCCAAAATAAGGAATTAAAATTAGACCTGGTGTTCAAAGAAAACAGACCCAACAAAGGGCCCAATAAAATTAAATTACAATAATACCTTTGACCACCACCCTTACTTCCAGAGCCATTTACTCAACCTGTCAACCTTAGCGCCACCTGTTTGATTGAACAAGCCGCCGGTGACCTTGAAGAGCAGAAGACCACCGAGCACAGGAGAAGTGAAGGAGAATTTCTCTCACCAAGACTTGTGCTTTCGGAGCTTCAAGCCGATTTGTTACCAAGGACCTGGATAGAACATATAGAGCTCACATTTCTTCTGTCAACACAACCATGACAAAAAAAGAGAGACTCCATGAACGAACACAGTTGCACTAACCAAACAAACTTCAAATCCAAAGCACGTAGACTCGATGCCTTTGCCAACTAACTCTTTTCCCTTTCCTGCATCCTTCCATCCACACAAACAAAAAAATAAAGAAATAGGAGGGAGAGACGGACATGGACGTAGTTTTAAATAGCATCCCCATCGTTAAATACTTCAATCCCATATTTAAAAACACCAAAAAGGTTCACCATCATCACAATAAAATATCAGAAACGAGAAGATCAAATAACTTACAAAAATCAGCCTTATTAGTAGCTGAAAAAAGAAAAAGACAACAAAAAAAATTAAAAAAAATGAGAGTTTTTGCTGGTAGTGGTAGCTATCAGAGATAACCCTAGATGTAGGCTGTGACGAAGCAAACAAACAAGAGAAGAAACCCAAATATCAGAACTTGCAACAAAATTTAGGGGCATATTATACTCTTTTTTTTTTTTTTTATTTTTTTTGCCAAACAGGGGCATATGATACTTTGTGTCCTTATTCAAGTAGAAATATAATACCATTTTTTTTTATTTTTTATTAATGTAAGTGTCAGCTTCCTTGGCCATTGCACAAAGAAACAAAACAAATAACTTATCAAAATACTATAATATAAAATCCAAATTTGAACAATATAATGTACTAAACTCTGTTTCTGTCGGTTGGAAACGCTTAGTTACTTCCGCCATATCAATACAGCCCTCACTAAAATGATTTAAAAATGGGGATGAGATCTCTTTTTTGTTTTTTAATAATAATCTGACAAGTCAAGTAGTTAAATTTAAAATTTAATTATTTATAAATTAATAGTTTAAGATTCTTTTCTCTTCCATTTGATATGAGTTTTGTGGATGAGTTTAGGTAAGCTTGGGATTAAATTTGAAATTATTTTTAAAAATTAAGTTTTATATTTTTCTTTATAAATCATGGTTTGAGAAAAATTAAACTATAACTTCACTTAAATTATGATTTTCTAAATTATAAATAAAGTAAAATCAGTTTGGCAAAAACAATTTAATTACAGTGCCAAACACATATTTAATATGATTAATGAGTCTCAAAAATCAACCTTTTAAATACTAGTCTGAAAAAATTACTCGAGCTCTGTTTATTTTAGAATATACCTAATAGAAATCATCTCTTAAATACTAGTCTCAAAAATCAAACCTAATAGAAATTAGAAACAAACTCATCTTTCCAATTGAATCAACCCTTTTTACCAAATGTATTAGCCTAAAAAAAAAAAAAAAAAAAACTTTAGTATTGTCTGTCTAATGTTAATGATATTTACCAATACCATATTCCATATACTATACTTGAGTCTCTAAGAAATGGAAAATGCACCAAACACTATATATAGAAACGTTATAAATATATATATAGAAACGTGTATGAATTGGAAGTTGTAAATTTGGCAAAATTCTCTTGTTCTTGTCTTCTTTTTTTTTGGTGAATACAACTAGGCAAGGCCCGAGACAAAAAATAAATTAAGAGCGTATAAAAGAGACACCTAAAGCATCTCCAAACAACAAGTTAGAAAGACCTTCTGGAGGTTGATCAAAAACTACAGTACCAAGAGCAACATTGAAGGCTACCCCAGCTAACCAATCTGCACTTGTTCTTGTCTTCTTCTAATTATAGTAGCCTATTTTTCTTCTTTTATTTTTATTTTTATTTTTCAATACTGGGATGTGCTCCAACAAGATGATTAATTGGAAGGAGAAGAAAAAAAAAAAAGAAAAAAAAAATCTTATGAAGACAATAATAGAGCAATTATAATATAGGTTGCAATGATGATAAAAGAATTTTTGCTCATAATTATACTAAGCACAATTGGATAGTGCATATTCATCAATTTTATTGGTAATTATTATGAGTTTTTAGAATAAATTGATACATAATATGACTATCTATTTGTCATAAATAAATTAGATAAAAGAACATTATCTTAAAAAGTCATTGACTAATTATGAAACAAAAAGAAAAAGTCATCATCTAATTTCCAATATAATACTTCTATTATTAAAAGTACTTTTTTTAAAAAAATACAATTTGATATATAAAATTTAAAGAGATAATGATTGGATATTTTATAAAATGATTAAAAATTACTTTTTATTATGTAATTCAGAATCTAATTATATATATTTTTTAATTTATAGCAAGTTATTTACTTTTTATTTTATTTTTTTTTTGTTTTCAGAGGAAATTTACTTTTTCTCTGTGCTCAAAATTCACATTTCAAAAAAAAAAAAAAAAAAAAACATAAAAAGAGCAAACAACTAATTCTAATTAACAATTGTAAATAAATTATTTTTAGTAAATAATTATACTTCAATTTTTGTATCTTCTTAAGCACATCTTCCAAATCATATATTTTCTACACAAATAGTGTGGTATTTTTTCTATCTTCCAAATCATCTTAAGCATATCATATCTAATTTTATGATTATTGTTTTTATTTTTTTTTTTTCAGGTATATAAAAATAAATTAACATTAACTGGTATTTTAATTTAATGGTAATGTGAGATTATTTTATAAAATTAATATTAAAAAAATAAATTAATCAAGTTGGCAACTTTTTTTAATAATCTCATCATTATCGATGAATTGAGATATCAATGCCAATGATTAAATAATTACCTGTTATTTTATTGCTATAAGTAATTTAAATTTATAATACATTTCTACTTTGGAATCAAAATATTTTAATCAGGTCTTAATGATTTGCCTATCCACTTATCTAAATAAACACTCACCTAATCACCTTACCTACAATATTCTCTATATTTTTCTAATCTAGTTTTGGTACTGAGATTTTGGGGGGATGCAGGTTTTTTTTTTCTGGGAAGACTTCGATTTCAAGTTTATTTTCTGCTAATATTATATTTGCTTGATATTTATGCTACACAGTGATGACGAAGTGAATTTTTTTTTTTATAAGATAAAATTAAATTTTATAATTTTATACATAAATTTTTTTATATTTTAGAGATTAGAAATCATGGCCATTTCAATCTCTAGCACCGTGATTGTTGCTATATATATATATATATATATATATATATAATACCTATTGGAGAAAAAAAAAAAAATTGGTGCCTATAAAGAAAATGAAATATTTATTTGTCTATTTTTTAGGGCAAATTATTATTTAGTCCCTTATGTTTAACCTAATTAATTAATTAGTTTTTTTTTAAAATAACTCTTTAGTCCCTGTATTTTAATTTCGTAAGACTAAAAAGTCATTCTGTCTAATTTTTATCACACCTCCATTAAAAAAAATTAAATAAAAAATTGAAAAATTAAAAAAAAAAGAAAATAAGATCTAATTTCTAAAGTATCCTCACCATCATCACTGCACCTGCAAAGCAATTAGACAATCCTTCACTATATGCCGATCCTTCACCATCATCACATCACAATCACAATCATCATCAATCATAACCTAGCAGAAACAATTAATTGATCAAATTTAGTTCATTCTTTTCCTCAACAACAAGAGCGGCAGTGACGGCAACACCACCAACACCTGTAACGGGAGCAGCAACGGCAATGGCAATAGCAACAACACCACTTGGCGAGGACTGGACTAGCAAACAACGAACAAGCTCCTGCATCTGTGCGACGAGCATCAGTGATTGTGTGAATTGCACTAGCACCTTCGAACCCACGCGAACGTCGGTGATGACATGATTTCCAGTAGCACCTTCGATCTACAACAATTGCTAACTCACGTGAACACAGAAGCTTTGCCACTGATGGATCGAACTCATCCTTGGCTGCTACGAAAGATATTGGCCTTACCTTGCAGAAAAAATGTTCTGTTCTGATAAGGAGGCTGAGACTGAGAGCAAACAACCTCGTTTTGCTATTTCCTTCATGGCTCGGCCCTCCTCGCCAGGAGGAATCTTTGATTCATGGCCGGGCACAGATCGATTCGAAGCGAGCAGCAAGCTACGGCTGAAAAGCCAAGCTCCAAAATAAAAAGCAGTACGCATACAGTTAATTCGGGACCCGTTCGATCCATTGCTAACCCACGCGAACACTGAAGCTTTGCCACTGATTTGATTTCGATTAAGAACAGTTTGGGAGATGGCGATTTCTTGACAAGCAGTAGCGGCATGGGCTTTTGCCGATCGAAGATGTGGTGATGGTGGCTTGGCTGATGAGTGGAAGACGGCTGCAAGTCATTGGCTACCAACGATGATAGTCTCTTGGTGACGGTGATGGCTTTTTGGTGACAGTGATGGCGAGTCGTTTGCCGTTGATTTGATTTCAGCTAAGAATAATTTTGGAGATGGTGATAGTATTTTTATTTTTAATATTATCTTAAAATTGATTTTAAAATTAAGAAAATTGAATTAATATTTGTTAATAAAATTTGTTTTTGGGTGAGATTGAAAATTTAAATGTAAATTAGGGATATTTTAGTCATTTTATTGTATTTTAATGAAAAAATTCACAGAATGACTATTTAGTCTAACGGAATCAAAATACAAGAACTAACTAATTAGTTTTAAAAAAAAAAGACTATTTAGTTAATTTGATCAAACTTGAGGTATTAAATAGTAATTTGCCCTTATTTTAATTTCAAAAGCCAATTACTATTTCTAAGTTTTTCTTGCCTATTTGCTTTCTCTTTCCCTGCAAAGCCAATTTGCCAACTTATCCTCCCTGGGTTTTGCTTTCTTTATAGCTTACAGAGGGAAAGCACTTTTTATTAAAATTTGAAAACAATTCATTACCAGCAGCAATTGGTCTCTGTAAGTTCTGGGTCTTTTCAAGAATTCATATGTGAAGACATGGGGAATGAGGAAAAACCCATAACCAATGAGTTCAAGGAAGTAGCTTCTAGTAGCAACCCAGTTGATCCTCCAATTCAAAGGGTATTACTTTATTGTTCTTTTCTTTTCTTCTGTTTTCTTTCCCTTTGTCTTCTTTCTCTGCTTCTTCTTCTTCTTCTTTTTTTTTTTTGGTGCTCTCACAAAACTTTTAGCTTTTGTATTCACTTTTTAGTTGTATATTAGCTGGAATCTCTCAGTATCTCTGTATGCTTATTTTTAGAAATTGTGAATTTTGCATTATCCCTTGTGTCTGCTTGTGGGTTTTGAATTTTTCTACTTTTGAAATGTTTAAAGCATGTTTTGATCATTAGAAGGTATGTGTCAGAGAATTAATTATTGAAAGAAAAACTTAGCAAACTTAGTAGTGTTATATTTACTCAAATTCTTGATTAAATTTAGGCATAATTAAATTGGTTCTAGTGTAGTCCATGAGAAAATCTTTGTTAAAATCCTTACTGTGATTTTGCCATATTTTCCATTGGTGTAACTTCAGTCTTTGTTTCCCATAATAAAAGTCAACTAATCATGTTTGAAATCTGCTTGCTTCAGCCTTTATCCAATTATCATGGTTGGCTCTTTAACAGAACTATTTTGATTGGATAAACATATCATTTTCTGTTATTCTGTTATTCTGTTGTGTTTTGGTTTTTGTTGTTTGATATATCTAAGCATTTTTTCATTAATATGTAATCTTGCTGTATAAATATGGTTGGTAGCCACTTGCTTTATTGCAGAAACATAATATATGTTAAGTTATATAATGGAGTATGACAAATTTTCCTTGTTCTTTCCTAGGTTGGGAAATCAACAGAAATAATTGAGGAAACAGAGGGTCAACAGCAGAGGCGGCAAGACCTTGTCTTAGAGATACCATCAAGAACTATGGAGGATACCAGAGAAGATTTTGTGACAGTTCAAATGCCTGCAACACCAAGTCTTACCCCCAAAAGGGTAAATTTTTCCCCCATTCCCAGCCCCAGCTTCTTCAAAATTAGTGCTTCCCCAGATCTTCCTACATCAAAAAGTAAATCAACAATAAGAAGTCTCCTTCCAAAGTTAAGTTTCAAATATCGGAATACTACTTCGGATATTGAGAAGGCTGCTATATTAGCACTAGGAGGTTCATCCGCAGCAACAGAAAAGAGGCCTTTCCTTTCTAGGACACTGTCTCTCACAAAGCTTTTTACACCCAGGACAAAGAGAACATCATCCTTACCAGTTACTCCTATTGTTCACTCCAATCCTGAGTCTACACATGGAGGGTATGCAATCAATCCATCAAGTTCTGCTGTAAGTATTGACTCCTTCTAAGCTTCAGAACATTACATTACATTTAAGAATGAAGAACAAAGTTGACTGGTTTAACAGTCTAGTGATGCATTATGAGCTTCATTGTAATGAAAAAAATATTGATCATGTCACTTCATTCATTATATTCATTTGCAGTAATCACAACATTGCACTCAACCCAAAACATTCATATTATTTATAATTCTTGCCACATTTTGGCAAGTCCCCTTGCACTTAATCGTGTTCCAGCACTACTGGGAGGTTGCATGCTTTTTCCATTGAATTTGTTACATTCCTACTGGGATGGCAGTGCATCACTCATTGAAGGGTTCTCCGACATTTTGTTTGTTGTGAATATAACACCTCTGTTGATTTTCAGCAACATGAAAGTGTTAGAAAGGTGTATGACAATGTGACTATTCTAGTTTCTGCTGAAATCTGCCCAGTAGCCAGTGTGATTTGTCTCCTTGTAGTCCAGTTCTGCACCCCACAATAGACATTCTTATTGGCCTTGATGCCTAGTATCGCCTATCAAATGTGGTTTGATCATGACTTCAACTAATGCATATTTGCATATGCATGTACTCATTGCATTTACAATGATTCACCACTTTGTTAAACATCTTTTTCATCTGATGGACACCATTAATCTTTCATCCAATACTCCTGTAGCCCTACATCTAAATGAGTAATACATCAGTATCTAATCACTCTTTAATTAATATACAATGATTTTCTTGCCACTTGATTACTTTTTATTGATTTGTTTATCTGTTTATGTTGTAAATTTGCATTTATGTACATCCCTTGCAATTTGGTTACCAAATTTCCACCCGATTCTTAGAGATGTGCGAATGTCTCCACTTTACAGAAAGGAGATGCCCAAAAATCCATTTACCGTTCACATTCTGTCCCTGTGATTAACAAAGAGGGAAGCATAAGGCAATTAGATGCTTCAGGTGGCGTATTTCGTGTGATTCCAAGTACTCCACGAGCAGCTGAGGTGGCCATCAGATCAACATCAAATGCATCTCCTAAGGATGATAATGGTAAATTTATAATCATACTTGTCAAAATTTGTTCTCAGTTGCACCTCTCTTACCCCCTTCCTCAGAAAATGAAAAGGCTGTAGACAGAGAGAAATGGGGGGTAGCTAAATTGAATTTTGTTGAGATTCATAGCTTCTTGTGTTAGGTAGCCCAAGTAAACTTTTACTGTGATAATTAAAATACCTTTATGGATCACTTGGATAAGAAATCTTTGTAAAATTATCATCAAGTAAACTTGATTTAAATCATTAAAAGTTTTTGTCCGAAATCTTCAAACTAATAATAAGCAGTAATATATGAGATCTTCTAGCTGGACATGATTTTCTTTTGGAAGTAATAAGAAAATTTTAGCATCATCCAAAGAAATTTTTAACTTATGGAACTAGTTTAGCTTTCTGCTAGTTATTGGTCTATATGTCAAGTAGGAATGGTAATTAATAACTAATGCTTTGGTATTACTAATTCCCTGCATTTTGCGCTGTCACCTGCAATTCTTACTAATTCTCATGTAACTTGTGATAACCAACCTTTGCCTTATCTTAGCCTTGTGGTTCAGATGAAAATGATGGTAGTGGTGAAGATATTCTAGAAGAACAAGCTGTTTGCAGAATCTGCTTGATTGAACTGGGGGAGGGTGGTGACACACTCAAGATGGAATGCAGCTGCAAAGGTGAACTTGCGCTTGCCCACCAAGAATGTGCTGTAAAATGGTTTAGCATAAAAGGTAACAAAACATGTGATGTTTGCAAGCAAGAGGTTAAGAACCTACCAGTTACTCTTTTAAGAGTTCAAAATTTTCGTGGAAGTAGAGCTCGGCCAGCTGAGATTGCTCAATACAGGTAAGTAAAGCTTTTCTTCCTTTTCTTTCCAGGAGTTTTCTACTAAACTATAATGGACAACATTCGCTACAGCTAAGCAAGTAAGCTTACATATAATGATAAATTTTAGGACTGAACTATTTGTTCATGGTCATATTTTGCAGTAAGCTCTTAATCTCCCATTGACTGAAAAGTTTTAAGTCCAGTGGTTATTGAAAATGAGTCATGAACTTGAATGTCTTTTTGTCGGTTGTCTGTACTGTATCTCTTTGCCCATAAAGAATTAATTAAAACATTAATATGGATGGCATATGTTTTCAATTCCGTAAGTTCATCTAGGAAGATGGTTTAACATAATGCAATCTTTTTCAGGGTTTGGCAGGATGTTCCCATTCTTGTTATTGTCAGCATGCTTGCTTACTTTTGTTTCCTTGAGCAGCTTCTGGCAAGTAAAGCAACTCATAAATCCTGCTCTTCATGCATATCATAGTTCCTAATTTTTCTTGTGGACAGGTAGGGAAACTTGGGTCTGGTGCAATTGCCATTTCTCTCCCATTTTCCTGTATAATGGGACTTCTTGCATCTATGACATCGACAACAATGGGTAGGGCTGACTTACATCTATGTTTGGACAGATTTTCTGTTTTAGTGAATTTGGTCTTCTCATTGTTATCTGATTTCTTACTTTCTTTGCAATTTGTGCTCAGTAAGGAGAAGGTACGTCTGGGTTTACGCAACTGTTCAATTCGGATTGGTGGTCCTATCAGCTCATCTTTATTACTCATTGGTAAGTGATTATCTCTTTAAGCTGATTATTTCAGAAATTGTATATTATTCTCCACAGCGAATAATAGCTTTTTACTAGGGAAATAGCTTTTTCCTGAATTATACCCTGAAGGACCAGATCAGTCAAATGCGACAAGTATTTGGGTTCCGAGTCATTAGATCAAAACCTACTTGGTAAGGATAAATAATAATATATTTACTAATAGTATCATATGTTTCTTTGGCATCTTCAGCTTCACATGCAAGCTGTTATATCAGTTCTCCTTGCCACGTTCACTGGGTTTGGAGTTACAATGTCTGGAAGCTCTGTTCTTGGTGAAATTTTCAGATGGAGGAGAAGATGGCTTGGTCAAGGAAATGAACATCGTGGTTCTCAGGGTGCGACACAGCAAGATCAGCACCCTGCAGCTGATCAAACTGTGACAAATCCTGAGCACCAAGAAATTGAAGTAGAAGGGTCAGAAACTACACATGGTAGATAATTTGGTGTACTTAATAATAATATCCATTGGCTTAAAAATGATGGGTTCTAGGCTGTATTATAGGTGCATATAACACTACTATCTTCCCTTTTTTTTTTTTTCTTTCTTTTTAATGAATAAACATTTTGAGTGCAGTTACTTTGAAAAACAAATATCTCATTTATTTTATTTTCCAGTTCCTTTTTTTGTTGTTCATGAAAAATAGTGCAAAGCCGCATGTTGAACAGTTTCTACTCATTACCCATTGCTACATTCTACTTTGTGTCACTCATCACTCAGATTGATATAACAAACAAAATAAAGTTGATAAAATAATATAATAATAACCTTAAATAAATAAACAGGGTATTGGTGGAAATCATCTTTCAGTCAGAGATAAATGATATTTTGACTTAAACTAGTTGATGTAATCTAAGTGGGTACACACACACACACAAGTTGCCACCACAATGTGAATAATGATTTCATGTGCAGTTTGCAAGGAACAAATGCCACTAAAACTAAAAATTTGAGTCATTGCAATCTTCCACTAAATTTTGTGGGCCTATTTAGAAAAGGGAAGGAAAAATAAAATACACATATTGTCCAAATGATATAAAAGAGGAAAAGAACAATCAGTCAATTTCACAAGCACTAAAAAAAGCTATTGGTGTTGATAGTTCAGCAAAGAATCAGTAGTAGCACAATAGATTGAGAAGGAGAAAAAGATATAGCTTTTGCTAACATGGTGCAATACCCACTAAAGCTGTACCTCTTCACATAGTTGCCTCTTGCTCTCACCTGGTTTTTAAATCAAAACCCCAGATTGAGTACCAAGTTAAATTAAATTAGCACATCTGCCAAGTAAAATTGCCCAAAGTCAAGAGGCAAATCCTCTAGTCATTACATGAAAGCTGTATTAGTGTTTCGCTAGGATAGTCGGCGATATCTGACAAAAATTATACGGCAACTGTGGCATTACATTGCCAAAAGAATCAAATTAACACTCGTCTCTAAAGAAGCACAAATCTCAAATGAGAAACTTTCAATTATTCCTGTCAGTAATTAAATATATATAGATTTATCCTAGCAACAGCCGTTTTGTACTTACAAAGGAGGTCCTCTCCCTCCCCAGCTCTTAATGCCATCAATAGCATTTTTTATCCCTAAATATACAATGTAACCAATTGATTAATCTCACTGCAATCAGATAACTTTCCCCCAGTGCCAATTGTGAGAAGACCAACTGGATGAAAACAGAACGGCCACACTAGCAAATTGAAATACAAATCCACAAAAAAAAAAAAGAGATTGGCTTTGCCTCACATCTGATGAAAGTTTGGTCATTGCTTATAACTAGAACTGCCAACCTTGCTTGATAACAAAGGCTTGTCCTTGAAACTGCTACTTAAAACGGTTTCGGAGTTGCCTGACTGGCTCTCTGCAGCCCCAGGTCTCATCCAGATTTTTATGTGGCCCTCTCGACAAACAGTAAGAACAGATTCCTGAGTGAATGTCAAGCCAGAAAGTGGTTCAGTGTGGACACGGTGAGCAACTAGCGGGGAAAGCTTTGGTACATCTCGCATGCTTGGAGCAGGTTGCAAAGTACCAACTGGGACAACAGTGTCCCAATGTGATGACTGACTTCCTGTGCTGAAAGTGGGAGATCCACCAGGAGGGCACCGGCGCAATGGCACAACAATCTCATCCATTTCCAAGTCCCATAGAAGCAACTGAGTGTCCTGTTCAGAAACATGTAAATTGCAACAAGATTAACATGGGGAGCTCAAAGCATGCAGGTAAACATCAAGAGTCAAAATCTGGGAAAGAACTAGCAAAAGAATATTACAAAAGGCTATACAAATCACAAGTATATCATATTGGTTCTCAAAGCCTCAAGTTTGAACTCAGAACACATTACAACCTCACTATTTCAGGCAATGTTCTTCACTGTTGTTCTTCAATCTATGCCTAAACTATCCCAGCCACTTTCCCATGTGTTCAATGAATAAATAGTAAGGTAAGGTTCAATCCAATACATCCAGTATATACAATCATCTAAACTCTCCCACTTTCTCCTTTTGTGTAAAGCTTGCATTCGCTTAAATATATCATATCAAATTTCATCATCACTTCTCATCCTACTCTGAATCAACCTTTTCATCTGCAATCAGATAAATTTCACAGTGAAGTATTTTTGCTTTGGCAAACAACACCGAATATGATAACATAATTTTTCAATCTAATCATACAGTGCTTTAAACCATGTCCTCACATCCTATGCTAACAAATTCTTCATCAATTTTATAAACTCCATTCTACTTCTATTATTCTACTAAAAGTTAAAACTCTACATATTCTTGGTCTGATCTGTATGGAAGCCATTGGAGTTGAAAAGCATCATTCCATGGTTCTACCACATAGTTAATCTCTGCTTAAGCATCAGCAATCAAGAAGTAAACTTCTTGTGCTTACTAGTTCAATCTAACATTTTATTTTTTCATGTTAGTTACAAAAAATTCCTAATAATCTATGCTTGCCATCTTAGTCTGCCCAAGAAATTAAAAATTGCAATCAGCTAGCTATAACACTTTTACCACCAAATTGACAATATGCAAGTATCAAATAAGCGTGACTTGTAAAAGCCCGTATTTTAGGGAAGTTGTTAGATCAAACAAATCATGCTTCTAATTACCTGACCAACGGATCCAAACCGGTACATTACAGTCTCCCCTGTACCATCTGAATTTGGAGATGACCAATATGAATCAAAAGCCACTCCACTAACCTGGCACCATCATGAAGTAAGGACTAAATAAGATGGTTATAATCATGTGCAATGAACTAACAAAAACCAGCCATTATTCAATTATCTTACCCATGAGTTGTGCCCCTCCCCCCATGCCACAACCTTCCGATCTTCCATACTCCAAACTTGAACTAAATCATCTTCACCTCCAGTCAAAATGTATTTTCCATCCATGCTGATAAGCAACACTTTATCAATCACATAATAAATATGCCAAATAAACAGTTAGTTTTGGCTTGAACATCAGTAAAAGCCAGTTACCTCCAAGCACAACATAGTAGAGCACCATAATAACTCTTCCCACCACATACAAGTTGTTCTTTAGTATAGTCAAAAACTCGTAAATAACCTGTATAAAACAGCTAAGCTCAATTGGGCTACCAAGACAAATAGGCTAAAAAAAAAAAAAAGATGCAGAACTTTCAACGGAAACAATGTAAGAATGATGATGTACCATCTCTTCCAACAGTTGCCAAGTAGGCCCCATCTGCAGAGAAAGCAATGCTATTAATGGAGCCTTGGCAAATATGCCATCTGGCAATAGGGTTACTCTGCATATAGTTTGTAGAAGTCAGAAAATGATTGGTTGAATTCAAAACAGGAGAGTAATTAATCAATCCAGATGCACACGCTTCTCTAGTGTTCAGTGCAAACCACCAGTAAATACAAAAATATGAACTCTGCTGTCCCCAAGGGGACACCCCAGCGGTAAAAGCTCTCCGTCAAGAGGTCTTGAGTTTGAATCTTGCGTTGGGTGGAAGAGGTTTATGGGAAAAGGAGAGCTACTCCTATTGTGGCTCATAATTTAAATTCTGATGTACCAAAAAAGAAAAAAAAGGTACTCAGCTGATCCCCAACATTCAATATCCCTGCACACATATCTTACAATAATAAAAAAAGGCAGACTAGCTTAATTCCCTGTCTACAACCTACTAACATTAACTAGAATGCACCAGATCCATACACAACAAAGAAAATAGCCATACTTTGAATGACACTATTATAATGCAGAAATGAAATAATAAACATAGACATAAAAGAAACACTAGATTTCAAGTGTTTTACCTTACTGTAACGCGCGTGTGCAACAGAAAACTGAGTTAGATCTTTGATAACAGGGAATGAAGAATCACCTGCACCATCCTTACTCTAGAAAATGAAATTTAAGTAAATATCCAGAACACTGGATACAGGAACTTGAAACGTGATAATTAAGGAAGATGTAAACACTATTTATTTTTACTATTTGAGACTTGCCTTCTCATACACATACAAATTCCCATCAGCATGAGCAACGACAAAAGCACCATCACCTCCAGGCACCCATGCAATACTCGTACAACGACTGTTGAAAACAACAGGTGTTAATCAAATTAATGTTATAATGTAGAAAAGAGTTCTCGTAGAGGATGCAAAGTTTCAAATGAATAAAATAAATACTTGATAAATGTCCTATCATGATTAAACTAGTCTCTTTTCTTTTTCCCCTTTCTCATTTTATTACCTTTTTATCAACACTCCCCACTAGGGGCAATACCACACCAGTGGACAGAGAGAGAGAGAGAGAGACTAAAATTCCAAATTATCCATAAGATTCAGAGCCAAATCCATTATACCTTATTCATTTATGCAGTTTGGATTTCTTGAAGGGATTTTGTACTTGTAGCCCAATGAAACTTCTATACTATCAGGAAAGGTTTTCATAATATGCATTGGGTAGTTCAACATTTTTAAGGACTAGTGCAAAACATCTTCATGAGTTGTAGCACTGGCAGCACCCAGAGGTGCATTCCAGAGTCAAAAACTTGTTGTGTAGATAACAACAAGAAAAGAAAATCAAGCACAGAATCAGAAGAAAAATGCATAATAAACACAACACTCATAATATGGCACTGGAATTTTTACACCATCAATATCCTTTTTATAATCACTCTTCTGAAAACTAAGAGCCGTAGTCATCTAATGGCATCTGTCACAATCTTCAGATAATCACAACTCACTCTTACAAGAGGAGAGAACTAATAACCATTGTTAAATTAAAAAATCCAATGCTTTGAATTCCTTTCACTGAACACACCACAGATTTCCTTGCTATATATATATATTATATAATTTGTCTAGCCATAGGTATCTTTACAGGAAAGATAATATAGGATTGTTTTGCATGTGAATCCATATCTATCTGTGACAACTAACTTTCTTCTTCCTTGTAATCAAGTTGTTCCATGCTTTTAGAACCCCTGTCTAGATATTCCCTAAATGAATATCTTATCCCATTCTATAGGTCTTAACAATAATTAAATTCATTTTTTATGAAGAAAACAAAAGTAGAGAATCTTAAATGCAATAAGCTACTGTTCAATTAAAAGAAGCAAATAAAGTATATTGGGAAATCTCTATCAACTCATACACATTACAGCTACTTCCTACTTTCCATTGCATATAAACTAACTTCAACCTTTCATTATCATAGTCTTGCAATATACAACATGCAGTAGTTAATTTCATAAAGAGTGATACAACGCTGTCCTTATAGTCCACTCCAGACATGTAACATCATAAAGAATTCCACATCTCTTGGCAACTTTCTATGATGAAAGAATCATGACCAAACTAATTTGGCAGCTCTCTGAAGTTGCACATACAAGTGATATTCAATTACTAAATCATCACTTCAGGAAGGGAAATCTAAGAAACAGCAGCAACAAGGCATAGTAGCGAGGAGAAAAGAGGAAAACAAAATTGAAGGGAGAAGCGTAAGCTCTTGCCTGTTATTAACAGAACCATCTTTGTTGTAATGCTGGGCCCCAACGAGCTTCTTTCCAACATCCTGTAATTGCTGTCTCAGTGACACCGAGTAGACTACAGTAGCATCACATATAACCAATAAATTTCTACATTTAAACTTCTGGGAGGAAAAAGAACTGCAATTCAGTTTTGAGTCAAAGATTTTACCATCACCAGAATTCAATCCAATAAGCAAATCATGTCCATCTTTAGCATCTTGATCAAAGGCATGGCACACAGGGTTTGAATTACTAAAATGTATAGATTTTATTGGATCCTACAGCAAACAAGAAACCTCTTAATTAGAAATGCAATATGTTTGCCACCCATAAACATGGAAATCACAACATACCAAATTACCTTATCTTGAGAATTTAAATCACTTATGAAGATTGCATCCCCCACGTTGAAGACCAAGTAAGTCCCTTTTCCATCAAAATTTGGATTGATCATTGAATTACTTGAACTTGAAGCACCCAATGATCCAATCCTACTACTGCCACTAACATTTTTACTCCCACCATTCCCTCCAACAAAACTAAGTGCACGGCTCCCATTGCCAGTCCCCAACAACCTAGCTGCAGCTGACCGTACCCCACTGCTAGCACTGAAGCTTGAAGATGGGGCTGTTGGGGTTGATGGGGCTGGCTTGTCCTTGAGATTAGCTAGAGTTACCTGGTAACCAAATTAAACCGAATATTGCTTTAAACTGATATCAAGAATTGGATATATATTAACAATTACATATCATTAAAAATTGGTCAAAAGAATGCTACTTATGTACATGGGTAGTAAGAGAAACTCCAGAAAAACAAATTGATTATATGAGCACGTAAATATTTATTCTTAGAAAATGAGAATTACCGAGAAAAAAAAACCCATAGAAAATGATACTATGAGGAAAAAAAAAAAAACCCATAGAAAATGATACTATGATAAATCCAATCAACTATTCAATTATGAAAAAAAAAAGGGCATTAACAAAAACCCTAGGCATTAATTAATTAACAATGCTAAACTAATTATTTTCCATAAAACGAATTATATCCTAAAACTGTCACTCATAAATGTGTTCTACAGTATAAAAACGGTTCATATAGAAATTAAAACCATAAGCTCTTACAAAGAACACAGCTTTAACAAATGGGTACTTATAAAAACGCCATAAAATGAAAATTAACCCAAAAAATTGTATTGGCAAAATGGGTAGCGATAAAAATAAATAACAGTGGAAATTAATTAAGTACCTGAGTAACGGTTTTGCCATGGGCATAATGAAGAAGACCAGAAGGGTGTGTCTTCTCATAGTGAAGCTTATAACGCCCCTCCGGAGTTTTGAAATAGGTCTTTAAGCCCGGTGACTGCGTATTCCCCGATGCAGATGACGTTGAAATCATGCCGTTGGTCGTATTGATCATGATGCCGGCTCTTATTGCTGTAGACCCGAAAGCATCTGATCATGACACTAGGGTTTTGGTAATTTTAATTTGCAGTCTCTTTTCTGGTTAAATTTTCTATATATAGTGGTTTGATTTTGTTTTTAAGAAGAGAAAGTTTGCGTTTTTGCTCTGCTTTCGCTGTGCTTTGTTGTATTTTCTTTCTGGGTCTTCAATGGAGATCAAAAGAGGGGTTTCGATCCTCTGATTTGCGGCTTATGAGAGAGTTTATAGTTTATGTTTGTTTCTTGATGTGTTTAATATTTGACTTTGCTGTACTAAAAGTCAATGAAATGGACGGTGGATATGATGGAGGATTTTTTTATGTGCTGACCTGGCTGTGAGAAGAGAGTGAAAAGAGATGATGGGCTCCACCATATGTTCTCTTTGTGGAGATTGAATCAACTCTTTTTTTTTTTTTTTTTTTTTTTTTTTTTTTAATTCTAGTTTTTGTTTAGTTTAAACTTTGAATTTAAGAAAAGATTATCTATTTATCTTAAGCAAATCATGATTTGTGAAAAGGAGAGTATATACACAAGGTAATTACAGGATATTCTTTGTGCATATAGTGGGCAATGTGAGCCCAATAGTTTTTGTTCTTATTGGGTTTTGTTAAAAATTAAATCAATGAAGATTGTTTTAAGTTATGGTTTATAGACCTTCTGGCCATATCATGGAGTCCCAAAATATAATAGGTTAGTTAATGGCCCATTGAATAAACATTAGGTTTTACAAATGGGCTGATCCATCTTGCATTTCTAGGCCCAAATCCCAAACTCAAAACTAGCTATCATCTTTACCAACATCAATACTCCACTGTTTAATGAAAAGCTACAAGATAGCTTTTTTTTTTTTTTTAGTATGGGATATTCTAGAAACTCTTAATTAAACTTTGTGATGGATTAAATTAATGAATGAGAATATTCAACCCATAAAGTAAATGAGAGTTGCTAACCACCTTCGCCCATTTACCTTCTTTTCTTGTCTTTGTCATTTTCATTGTTACACATAGTAATTACTCTTAAATGAAGTAAATATTATCGGGATTAAATGTTTGATGGTAATAATGTAATTTTATGAAGTTGGTATAAATTCATTTATCGTCAAACCTTCAACTCCGATGATATTTATTTAATTTAAGAGAGACTATTACGTATAATAATGAGAAAGACAAAGGTAAGAAAAAAAGAAGTAAATGAGTGAAGGTGATAAGTACCGCTCTAAAGTAAATATATTTAAATTAAAAGCAAATATCTCTTAATTATAAATTTTTTTAAATTATTATTATCACAACAAATATTTATTTTATTTTTAATAAATTTGAGTATGATTAAAAACTCAAACTAGAAATCTCATAGTTTTAGAGACATTCTAATACCATTAAATTAAAGACATTGATATATATTTTTCTTTATTCCCTCTAAAATGACTTAATAAGTGGAATATTCTCATTGCCTAATCCATATAAATGGGGTGTTTCTATATTTCAAAACATTGATAATTTTAAAAAATAAAAATTTCATTGATATTAGATGACAAAACAAGTATCAACTCATCTTTTATTTTTTTTTTTACCTGAAATAGAAGGTAGTAATATGATAAGAATTTTTCAAGTATGGAAAGAGAGAGTCTTTAACATTAGTAAGGTTTAAACTCCATTGCTCACTCTTATATTACATCATTTTTACCACTAAACTAATACACTTGTTATCTATCATAAATCATTGCTTCACTAAGGAGTAGGTAGTATTACTATTACCTTTTGCCATGAATCATGATGACTGAAATGGTTTATCTAGCCAATCCAAATTGCACAATATTTGATATTCAGTGGGAATTGAATTGGATTGGATAGAGAAGCAAAAGTTGTTGATTAATCATGATTTGAGAGAATTAGTTTTATGACCAAGAATTTCAAGTCATTAAACACCTACCATCAAATCAGGGGCAGAACCTGAAAAAAATTTATTTAGGGGGCCAAAATTAATAAGAAAACAAAATAAATTATTATTTTAATAGTTTTTGTTTCAAAAATAATAACTAATTATTTTTTTTTTCATAAAAGTATATTTT
>CATKHJ010762680.1:0-12152 GCA_949750685.1 Vernicia montana
ATTTTTTTTATATTTCTAATATGTATAAATATTAAATAGTTGAAAATACCAAATATATACGTAACGTATACCATATTTTCGTAAACATATATCATTTATTGTTGTTGTTTTTTTTTTAAGTGTGTTAATGCACTTCTTGACATTATTATCAATTTATCAAAATATTTGTAGATAGCAAAAATATTGACTACATCAATCAATTAAAATGTATAAAAATGAACAAATTTTTTTTTCTTATTATTAATTTTTTTTACCATTGTTAGTTTCTATTATTTTTCTGTATTTTTTTTATTTAAATTAGTTTTCATTTATTAAAATATATATGATTATTAAGAGCTTATTTCATTAAATAAAAATAAAAAAAAAATAATTAATTTTATAATAATATTAAGAAGAAATTCAGAATTGTTGAGATTTTTTTTTAAAAAAATAATATTATTAAGTTGTCATTTAAAAAAAAAACTCATTATAAACAAACTCACCATCACATATACGATATAAAAGTCAATGGGAGTATTTTTGTAATAAAAAGTAGTTGAATAGACATTTTTTTAAGTTTTCTTTTTTGAGAATATTTTTATAATATTTTCTTTTTTTTTTTATGTATTTGTGTAAAAATTCTTTTTTTTTTTTGCACCAAATTTTTTTTTGTGATTGATTAGCCCAGTACCCACTAAAAAATCTTTAATGTCTACAGAATTAAAGAGAAACCACAAAATCTAAAACCATCATGAAGGTCCATCTAGAAACCCAAGCCTGTTCAATTCAAGTCAGCGGCGGTACAAAGTGGTAGGTCGCCATGGCCCCCCAAATTTCTCAAAATTATTTTTAAGTATATTTTTATAAATAAATTATATATATATATATATATATATATATACACGCTCCAAATTTTCTAAAATTTTTTTATTACATGTATATTTTTTATATATTTTTTCCATAGAAATATATATATTGCCTCAAAGTCTTTAAAATTTTAATTGTTGTACATATATTGTTATATTATATATATAAATGATATTTTTACAATATAATATTGTTAATATTTTTACAATATAAGATTAATCAAAGCAAATCAAATTAAATTTTGTGATTAATTGAATTTTTTAGCACTTTTTAAATACTAGTCGAACTAAATCAAATACATAATATAATAAAATTGAATAGAATCTGTATATTTACTGTAGCTATTCGGTTATAACTAATTGATTATAATTGATAAATTATTAGTTATTATATATATATATATATATATATATATATATATATATATATATATATATATATATATATGAATGATAATATTAACAAAAGTATCAGTTACATAATAATTAAAAATTAATTATTTTACTCATCATTTTTGAGGTAATCAAATTGATAATCAAAAACTGAAAAAATTGAAAATAATAACTAAATTGAATTGAAATTAAATTCTCCCAATTGAATTAATTTCAATTTCATTTTTTTTTCACAACTGATTGGGTCATTAAGATGAAACCTTACTATGTTAGAACTATTGATAACAAACCCTAAACATCCAAAATCGTCAGGCCCAAACTGCCATCAGCCAGCAAGCTCAAGGCACTACCAAAAAGCTTATTAACGTCTTATTATCAAGTGATCGTCTCGGCAACAAGTACCTTGCTTAAAGTCACTTGGCAGTACCTTACCTCACTTCATCGCCAGACAACCTTAGTCCTCACATAAGGAGAGTTCACCTCAGCATCTCTTTTAAACATATCTCACATCCGTGGGCACACAATCTCTGACACTTTCGAGAAACAAGATTTGAGTAAAATCAGCACAAGACTCTAGAGTTGATAATCGAACGTGCAGAAACGTCATCATCATTGTTCATTAATAGTATGACATAATACAAGACCCTAAATTATAAGTGGCCGCGTCACCCATTCATTATAATCTCCTAATTGGGAGCTCATCATAAATACGCTTTATCCCCTCCTTCAATAGGGGAAAAGTAAGAAAAGACACGATTCTCACTTAAATATCTCTAAATCTTTACTCCAAAAATGTCGTTATTAACTTAAGCATCGAAGGGCCTGCGCTAAATCAAAAACTTGACTCTTTAATGCTCTTTCAATTTCTCTTCTTTTGTAGGTTCATGGCCCAAAAACAAAATAATCCGCGTCTGGTTACTCAGATCTAACATCTCTAATACAATCCCAATGATAGGTTGCCTTTGAGTTGAAGACGCTCCAGAAACACACCCCATTGTAACCAAATACATGTCCAAATGTGGAAACTTTATTAAATTCATAGCAATCAAACCTCAAATAGTAAGTAGCTAGCTAGAGCCCTTTTGTTAAGGTCTTAAAGGTGGAGACATTGATTTCAACTTCATCCAAATAATGTGTGGACAGACTTCGGTTACTAGTTGATTTGCAATCAACTCAAAAAAGGCATATGAACACTCCGTTCCCATGTATAGAGCAGGAAAATAAATTCCTTTGCCTGAGGAAAGAAAACAAAGATTCTCTACCTTATTTGAGGTGTATCTCAAAGTACTAAATCAATATTAATATGAAAATTTATAATGCATATTAATGTGAAAATATAGTATAACTTAAACTAAAAATAAAAAAAATAATTACTTTTCGTAGGGGGGCCTAGCCTCTTTCAATTTTTTTTTCAAAATTACCCATGTAAAATTATATTTGACCCTTTTCAAAATATTTTTTTTGCAAAACTACCCATGTAAAATTACACTTGACCCCTTCAAAATTTTTTATTTTTAAAATTTATCCTCTAAATTTTCTTTTTTCAAAAATTAGCCCCCTATCTTTTAATTCCGTCCCCTATCTCTTAATTCTACCTCTATCCCTATATATATATGTGTGTGTGTGTGTGTGTGTGTGTGTGTGTGTGTAATGGTGTGTGTGTGTGTGTAATGACGGAGCTAGAGGGCCAAGAGTAGTCATGGCTCCTTAATCTCTAAAAAAAAAAAAAATTTAAGTATAAAATTATAAAAATTTGATCATATATTATATTTGGTTCTCTTATTTTAGATGGAAATTTTCTTTAAATATATAAAAGTTTGCTTAATTATATATACCACTTTAATATAAATTATAGTTTAAGAAATTTGACTCCTCATAAAAAAAATTCTGACTCCGTTACGGTATATATATAATCAGAATAATAATATATATTGCAGCTAAATAGTCCTTGAAAAAAGACATTTTTCCATTTTCATTTCAAAAAAAAAAAAAAAAAAAAAAAAAAAAAAAAAAGGGGAAAAAGATAGACATCCTCGCATAGGTAGCCCAATAATCAATTGGTGGTGGCATGGATTCAAAAATTGTGATAAACTTGTGAAATTGATTGCCAAGCACATGCATTTTTTCTTGCACTTGATTACTAGGTTTGACATTTATAAATTGACCAATAATTCAAAATTTTGTTATTAATAAAAAATATTTGAATATCATAAAAAAAAAATAAATGATGGGCATTGCACATGAGACTAAATTTTTTTGAAAAATATAATTATTTATATAATGGAGATGGTGGCATTACCTATTTTGATATATATATATATATCCCAATCGGCCATACAGCAGTGTCTGCTCCACTTCACCTATTTGGCCCGTTTTGTTTAGTTATTTTCAAACAGTTGTGAAGTGATTGTTGTTAAGTATTTGATAAAATTATTCTTAGTTGTTATTTTTAATATATTTAATAATAATTATGGATAAATATTAATATTATTTTTTATTTAAATATTATTTTTAATAGAGTAATTTAATATTTTTATTTAAATAAGTAAGAAGTATTTTAAAAAAGCTCTAAATTAAAATTTTTGTAAACAATAACTGTTTCTCTCTCTAATATACAATTATCACTTAAAAAAATAACCAAAAGGATTTTATGTAGTTATTGAGATTAAAAAATTAATAATTAACAATTATCACTTAAAAAAAATAATTAAAAGGATTTGATGCAACTATTAAGAATAAAAAAACTAACAACTGAATCAAATTTTTTTTTTTTTTTTTTTTTTTTTTTTTTTTTTGTCAAACATCCACTTAATATTGCAATGTACAGTGCCAATAGAGACGGAAGAAATAAATACAAATAAAATAAATCTTCACTTATAACTCTGGGATCAAACCTGAGATAAAAAATTTTTAGGGCATTATATCTAACCAATCAGATTAGGCATCATCCACTTTAGCAATGGGAAAATCATTTCAATGTTTTTGGTATGCCAAAATTTTAAAATCTTTTAATTTGTCTTTACTACTTATTACCTACACAAGTCCAGTGGGCATACCTATCAATTAATTACAGTACATACGATTATGAAATATATATATATATATATATATATATATATATAAATTATTAAAAACTTAGATAACTTTTCATTTTAATTAGTTTGAAATGCATAAATTATTTTTATATTTAACACAAATTTTTTTATATTATTAATTATGCAAAATAGATTTTTTTTAAAAGCTCAATTAATCTAAATAAAAAAAAATGTTCCCTTAATTACGTCACAAAATTAATTTTAAATCTAATTACTTCTCAAAAAGAATTTAAAATCTAATTAGATAAATAAAAAAATCACTAATTCATTTTAGCTTTATCTTTCTTTCTTTTTTTTAAACAAAAAAAATTCAGGATATCTTTCTTCTTTTTGAATACTAAAAATAGTTTTTACTAACAAAAATTTATAACAAGCCCTAATAGAGGACTATTCTATTAACCGAAATATATATGATGAACCATTTCATTTGCACTTCTCAAATGGTTTTTTGGCACTACTACTCCTTATTTTTATAATTTAAATTAATTATTCTACCCTTTTTATTTTTAGAAAGTTAATTCAACTTTATTTTCTTTAAAATACCATGAATACTTTTTATGAATTCCCCAAAAAAAAATCTTATAATAAATTTTAAAGCTAAAAAAAAATTATAAATTTCTATTTCCACCAATAATGGTTTTTGTATATGTTTTATTTAATTATTTTATATTCTATACACCAACATCATTATTATATTTCTTTTTTCTCTTATTTTTTTTTTGTTAGGTTTATTAAAAAATAATTGATTGTAACTTCAAAATAATTTCCTCATTGCCAAATAAGAATTTTTTTGTTTATTAATCCAATCAATAAATATTTTTCCATTGCTAAAAAACTATAATATTTTTCCTTTCCATCAATTAATCTCAAAAATTTCAAATTAAACCCACATAATTAATGATTCAAAACTATAGAAAATAATTAATTAAAATTTCAATATATTTATAATACTTTTCATATACTAAATTAATAGTAACTCAAATAGAAGTCGTTTCTAAAGTCATTTATATTAAAACTACACAATTTTCAAATTTCATATGTAATAGCATTTTTACATAATTTTTTATGGATTATTGCATTTTCAAGTGGTTCAACACCTATTGCAACTCTTTTTATATATAATGAAACTACATTCAGAATCTTAAAATGTGTAATTTTTTTTTAATTAAAAATTGAAATAAAAACAGTTGAATTTTTTCGTTTGAGGAAGATTTTTTTTTTTTTTTTTGAGAGTTAATAAAAGACAAACATTATATTTTAAGAAAAAATAAATGTGGATTAACTTTTTAAAAATAAAAAAGGTAAAATAATCATTTTAAGTTATAAAGCAAGAAGGAAAAATATTAAAAGTCGTGCTAATATCGTCTCTCTAATTTATTTTTAAAATAGAATGATTTGTCCAAAATAATAATTTGTCCAAAAAAAATTGTACTATCAGTGGATTAAGATTCGTTGGAAAATATTACTTGAAAGATGAAAATTGAGACCCAACTCAATAAGGAATATACAATGTGGGCCCTAGATACAACTCAAATTCTGTATCCATTTACACAAATAGGAAGCCCAGAGACCACCACACTGGGTCCAATCAAGCAATTCATAGAAAAGTCAAATACCATTTAGTATAATTTTAGGGGAAATTTCTTGTTTTATCCATGTTGTGAAGTGTTATTATGTCATTTGATAAGTGTTTATATTTAATATAGATAAAACTTATTGAATTTTAGGGCTGGTATTTATGTTTATATGGCTTAAGATGTCACAAATATTTTGGATTTAACTGCATAATTATTTTTATTTTTGATATATTAAAATTTAAATGATGAATTATTTAAAAGAAATAACTTTTATTTTTCTATATACTCATTCTATCTAACTCAAGATTAAAACTCAAAAAAAAAAAAAAAAAAAAAAATTTAACGAAGATTCTAAGATTTTAATTGGTGTCCCATTGAAAATTATTGCACAACTTTTTAAAAAAATGATTTTCTAAAGTATTTTCTTGGTATTTGGAAAATTAATTTTGTTAGAATTTTGATTCAAACTCCTAGTTGAAAAATTTTACTTAATAATGAAGTTTTGTATTTAAATTAGTATCTAAGTTGAATTAGGATTTAGATAAATAAAGTAGTATCTAAATTGAATTTGGATTTGGATTGAAAGCCTATATATAAGGTAGTGAGGTTGATTAATTGTAGAGATTGTAGTAGAGACTTAAAGAAACTAAGTTAGTGTGGTATAACACAAAGTGTATGGGTAGAATGTCTTTGTGATTATTAGTGATTGTATTTGTTGATTTATTAGTGGATCTATTTTGTAAAGTAAGCTTACGTCAAATTACGTTAAACTTTGAGTTCCCATCCATTATATTATTTGTTGTGTGAAGCTATTTTTCATAACAGTGATATCAGGACCGTTGGTTCAAGATGTAAAAGATTGTGGGTATGACGAGATCAAAGTTTGACGTAGAGCTCATTGATGGGAAGAATAATTTTAGTTTGTGGCAGAGTACTGTGAAAAATATCCTTATACAACAAGGATTAGTTAAAGTTTTGAAAGAGGAGCAGCCGTCAACAATAAAAGATGAATAATGGGAGGATTTATAGCAAAGGGTTGTAAGTACAATTCGATTGACTTTAGCCTCTAATGTGAAGTATGATGTGTTGAATGAGATCTCTCCAACTAGCTTGTAAAAGAAATTGGAAAGATTTATATATTTCGAAGTCGCTCACCAACCAGTTGTATTTGAAAAAAGAATTGTATAGATTGAAAATGAATGAAAGTATTGATGTTCGAAACCACCTTAATACTTTTAAAAGGTTAATCACTCAATTGGCTAGTTTGTGTGTAAAGATTGAAGATAAGCCAATAATTTTTTTGGCCTCTCTCCTATCGTCTTATGAAAGTTTAGTGATGACAATGATAATTGAAATAAAATCAGTGACAGAGGAAGAAGTTACTGCTGCAATTTTGGAGAATGAAAAATTGAAGGAGCCGAAAAGCATCAATGATGGTGGAGCTTTTGCTGTGAGTTATAGTTATAGTAGAAGTAATTCAAGAGGAAGATATAGAGGAAATAGTAGATCAAGTTCAAAATCACAAGTAGACTATACTTATAAAGAATGTTATTATTATCATGAGAAGGGGCACATCCAATACCATTGCAGGAAGATGAAATAAGATCTTGCAGAATTCAATCAATTCAAAAAGAGTCAAGGTTAGTCCACAAATATTGTAGTTGAAGAGAAAGGTTTTGCAAATTTTACAATTGGAGATGATGGTATTTTTTAGACTGATGTGCTTATCGTTGATGTGGTTGATAAAAAGAAAAAGGAAAAGGATCAATTATGTGATGAGTGGGTAATAGATTCCGCTTACCCTTTTCATATTTGCTCGAAGAAGGAATAATTTGATAAAATTGAAGATTGCAAAGATGAATGTGTGAAACTAGCCAATGATGAGAAGGTGGAGATTGAAGGTATTGGTAGAGTGAAAATTGAGATGCATGATTGTAGTGTGAAAACACTTGGTGATGTGAGGTATATTCCCAAATTTAAGAGAAATTTGATTTCGTTGGGTAAGTTGGATTCTTTGGGATATGAATATTCTATGCGAAGTGGAGTCATAAGAGGTAGCTGAGGTGCTCTCGTGATCATGAAGGATGACACAAGAGTGTCTAAATGAAGTGTATGCATACCAATTAATGCCAACCTTTGTCAACCAATACCAACCAATGACCAAATAGTACCAAACAATGCCAACCAATGTCAACCAATACCAACCAATGCCAACCAATGTCAACTAATACCAACCAATGCCAACCATTGTCAACCAATACCAACCAATGACCTATCACCATTAACAATTTTCAAATAATGTTTGTCAATTTTTCCAACTCAAAAGTTGTATAATTTAGTTTTAATAATGCCTATAAATAGGCTTGTAAGTTTTCATTTGAAGGAGTTCAATTTGAGAAATACAAATATTAATTCTTCTTTCTTTAGAAGATTTTCATACTCTAAGTGTCAAGAATTCATTCTTGAATTCTAGGAGCACCTGTATCCTTGGATTGGTCCTTCCGAGGTGGTAAATTTTGGCCAAGTATTTATCGTAACGGAGTTGTCAATTCCACCACGATCGGCATAATACACAAGTCGACACTACAACAGTGTCAACTTGGTATCAGAGCAACCTCGATCTGTCTGTGGATTAGAGTTGCAAGGTATCAATCTATCTTCATTTTGTTAAAAAATTTATATTCATTTGCTGCCATTTTTATTGCTTGACAAAAAAATTTAAAAAATAAAAATAAAAATAAAAAAATTCATACCTGAAGTTTTAAACCTCTGCAAAACACTTTCCCATCAACCAGTGAATATACCCAACCACCAAAACACCACAAATCACCCCACAAGCCTTTCAATCATTTTTTAAAAAAAAAAGGAGACCAGGAACGTTGCTACTACCAACAACAAAAAAAAAAAAAGGATTCTTAAGGTATATTTTTATTCTAATTAGAATATAAGAATACTTTATTTAAACTAATTTTAATTCTTTACGTGTTCACTTTTTTTTTTTTTTTTATAATTTTTATATTTTGATTATTTCTTGATTTGTAAGATACTAGGATTTTAATTGTAAAAAAAAATATTTAAAAAAAAAGAGAAAAAAAATATTTAAAAAAAAAAGTCTGCTTTCTCTACAAGAATTGTTGCAAAATGCCACCTCGACGCAACCGACAAAGACCTGTTCAAGATGTCACCGTAGAAGAGTTTCAACGTCAAATTCAACAGCTCTAACAATGGCTTGAACAATACGAGCAATGAGAAGAACAAGTTCGTGAGTCTGGAGATGAACAAGAAGCTGAGATTAATCCTTTCCATAATTTGGCAAGTGAATCATCTGGAGAGGAAGCAGAACCACGACCCCGAGCACATCAAAGGAGAAACCAAGATCAAGACCATGGAGTGAAAGTGGATATACCAGATTTTCAAGGATCATTGAATCCATATGATTTTATCGAATGGATGCATACTGTAGAACGAGTCTTTGACTATAAAGATATTCCGGACCACCGCAAAGTCAAGATTGTTGCCATCAAACTTAAGAAAAATGATTCAATATGGTTGGAGAATTTTAAGCACAAGTAATAACGTGAAGGAAAAAGTAAGATCACAACCTGGGAGAAGATAAAAAGAGAACTTCAGCGCAAGTATTTGCCTGATTACTATAGGCAAGATATCTTCATCAAGCTTCACAATCTTCAACAAAGAGATATTTCAGTTGAGAATTATGCTGCAAAGTTTGAACAACTCATGATGAAGTGCGACATCAACGAGCCGAAAGAACACACTATTGCTAGATTCCTCAAAGGATTGAAGATTGAAATTGCCAATGTTGTTCAACTTTAACCTTATTGGACACTCAATGATGTAATCAAACTAGCACTGAAGGTAGAACGTTAATAGAAAACTTTCACATGGAGTGGAACAAGGAGTGTAGCCAAGACCAATACTCCTAACCAGGGGAGTACTTCAACAAAGCCATCATCAACCACCACCACCACCACCAAGAAAGATACTGAAGCAATTGGTAAGACACGTAGCACAACTTCTAGCAATAATTTCAGAAAATGCTTCAAGTGTTAAGGATTTGGCCACATTGCATCTGACTGTCCAAATCGAAGAGTAGTATCATTTGTGGAGGAAGCATCATGTGAGGAGGAGGAGGACGAGAATGAAACCTTAGAAGAAGACGACAATGAAATCATCCAAGCAATAATGGTAAGATGCTTGTCGTACGTAGTGCTTTGAACACTGCCATTGCTAAAGAAGAAGATTGGTTACGCCACAATATTTTCCATACCCGATGTACTTCACACGGCAAAGTTTGTGATGTCATCATCGACAGTGGTAGCTGTGAGAATGTAATATCAACAAAAATGGTGGATAAGCTGAAGTTACCTACTGAAGATCATCCAATTCCATACAAGTTAACTTGGTTAAGGAAGGGTAATGAGATCAAAGTCATGAAGAGATGTTTAATTGAATTCTCCATTGGCAAGAAATACCAAGATAAGGTATGGTGTGATGTTATCCCTATGGATGCTTGTCACATACTGTTAGGTTGGCCCTGGCAATATGATCGTCATGCTATACATGATGGTTATAAAAATACTTATTTCTTTACCAAAGATGGCCAGAAGATCATATTAGCACAATTAAAGAAAGAATGGGCTAGTGACTCAAAGGAAGAAAGCTGCAATCTGATTTCCAAAACAATGATTGCCAAAGTTCTAGAGGAAACTAAGATTGCTTGTGCTCTTATCATCTTGGAAGAGAATGAAGAAGGAAGCACTATTTCAAAGACCATCCAGCCGCTTCTTCAGGAATTTGAAGATGTAGTTTCAGAAGAAATCCCATTCAAATTGCCACCAATGTAAGATATTCAAAATTGCATTCATTTCATTACGGGAGCTGTGATTCCAAATAAAACAACATATCGAATGAGTCCGAAGGAACATGAAGAGTTACAACGCCAAGTGACCGAACTCATGGCTAAAGGATTGATAAAAGAGAGTGTAAGTCCTTGTGTTGTTCCAGCCTTACTTGTTCCAAAGAAAGATGGATTATGGCGTATGTGTATTAATAGTCGAGTTGTGAACAGAATTACCATCAAGTATCGCTTTCCCATTCCCCGACTTGATGATTTGCTTAATCAATTACATGGCTCAACAGTCTTTTCAAAGATTGATATGAGAAGTGGATACCATCAAATTCGTATGAGACGTGGTGATGAATGGAAGACTGCCTTCAAAACAAGAGATGGTTTGTACGAGTGGGTGGTTATGCCATTTGGAATTTCCAATGCACCAAGCACTTTTATGAGGCTTATGAATAAGGTATTTTGACCATCTATTGGAAAGTTTGTAATGGTTTATTTTGATGACATTTTGGTGTATAGTCAAAATGAAAAGGAGAATCTAGCACATCTTCGACAAATCTTTGAGGCTTTGAGGGAGCCAAAACTGTATGTTAACCTCAAGAAATGTTACTTTTTAATTGATAAAGTAATTTTTCTTAGTTATGTCTTCTCAAATAGAAGAATTGAGATGGATGACAATAAGATAGAAGCTATCGTCAACTAGCCAACACCATGATCACTTCATGATGTTCGGAGTTTTCATGGCCTAGCATCTTTCTATCGACGATTCATCAAAAATTTCAGTACTGTGACCGCCCTAATCACAGAATTGTTAAAGAAAGATAAATTTGAGTGGACACCAACTGCTCAAAATAGTTTTGAGACATTGAAGCAGAAAGTAACTGAAGCCCCAGTTTTAGCACTTCCAGACTTTAATAAAGTCTTTGAAGTCGATTGTGATGCCTCTAATGTGGGCATTGGTGCTGTTCTTAGCCAAGAGAATCGTCCAATTACCTTTTTCAGTGAGAAGCTTAATGATACTTAGAGGAAATACTCAACATATGACAAGGAGTTCTATGCCATTGTCCGAGCCTTAGATCATTGGAGACACTACCTATTGGAAAAAGAATTCGTGCTTTATTATGATTATGAATCCCTCAAATACCTCCACAGTTAGAACAAACTTAAGGGAAGCCATGCCATGTGGAGTGAATTCCTCTCTGCCTATTGTGAACCCTCAATTTTGCACCCTTAAGATGCTGCAACTTGATACCTGCTAATTTCCGTGCTCTACGTAGAGCCGGTACGACGGTTTCGCTAGCCAGTTAGCAGGCAGGGGTCAAGGGGGCAGTGCCCCCGAAAGGTAAACGATTTATTTCTCTCCAACACAAAATGA
>CATKHJ010762718.1:0-23818 GCA_949750685.1 Vernicia montana
TTCAATCAAGCCTTCATTAAAGGCATTAGAGCTCTATAAATACCATACTTGTTCTCTTGTAAAACACACAATTTGATACACAAAATCAATATACTAAAGCATTCTGTTTCTGTCTCTGTTTTCTAGTAGCTTAAATAACAATTATTATAGCAGATAATTTTATAATATTATTATAATTTTCTAATAAAATATTTTTAAATAAATTTAAAAATATTATTTTGAGAATATTATAAATTATTCAATACATATTCAAAATTATTTAATTAATATTAGAAATACAAAATAAAAAAAAAATGTTATTATATGAATAACAAATGTTGTATATCTTATAAGTTATAATATTATGATTAATATTGAAACTATAATTAAAGTTATTTTTTTAAAGAAAAAGTTAAATTTTTATTTTACTTTGATAATCATGAATATTATTTTAGTAGTGAAATCATATATATATTTAGTGTGCATTCATATTTTAAAATTACTCATTTTAATTTTTTACACATATAATTAATATTATATTAATACTAAAATTGCCTACGAATAAATTAATCAAAATATATAATTTTTTGTTTAAGAAAATCAAGATTTTTTTTATTGATTAACTTTGTCTTATAATTCATCATAATTTATAATTTATAATAATATATTTAATAAAAAGTGATGAAAAAATCTCACACGCTTAATATTTTCTTATTGAAATGTAAATAATGAAAATCGTTTTATAATTTATAATTATGTCTATTATTAAAAAGTTTTTATACTTAATATTTTCTTACTTGAATGTAAATAATGAAAACTATTATATCATTTGTAATCAAAGGCGGACACAGGGGTGGGCTCACCTGGGCTGAAGCCCAAGTTAGCCCCCCACTTGTCTTTTTGTAATTGGTCGAAGATATGTATTTTTTTTTTTCATTTATTACCTCACTAGTCCAAATTTTTTTAATATATTCCACTTGTAAATTATTTTATTTCAACCTCCAAAACTTTTTTATTTAGCCATATTTTAACTTAAATTTTATATTTAATCTTCTACAACTTCATAAATTTTTTGTATTTTTCCCTAATTTTTTTTTTGTATTTTTCAACTTTAGTTTCTTTTTTATATTTAGCTCATAATTCCATGATTTTTTTTTTTATTTTTATCCTTAATCCCTCCTATATTTAACTTTTTGAATTTTAATTTGAAAAATTAAGTGTGTAATTTTTTAAAATGAATATTAAAATCATGGTTTTAAATCTAATTATTTTTATGAATATTTTTCATTTAAGTGTTTATTATTATATTTCTCAAAAAAATAGTAATAAATTAATTTCGTATTATTATTATAGTGAATTAAAATTTAAAATTATTTATTATTTATTATTTATCGAATGAGATAAATTTCTGCCCATGACTTCAATTCTTGCCATTGTATATACCAATTAAATTTATAGACTATATTATACAATATTCTCTATACTCCTAGCCCACTCATTAATTCAATTATGCGTCAGCCCCTATTTGTAATGATATTTATTACAAAATTTTACATCATAAATAAAAATGAAAAAAATGAATATACAATTAACTACACCATACTATAATATTTTAGTAATTATAACTTTATATTCTCATGAATTTTATTTTTTATAATTAAAAGAATAAATTTTTATCATTTCACAATAGATTATTATATAAACAAAGACAATAAACTATTAATTCAACTAGTATTGGTAAATAAAAACAATGAATACTAACAATAAATCCTAATACAAATATGATAATAAATTTCAAATTAAAAAATATATAAACTATAAATTTACTTAAAGCTAATTTTTTTATTTTAACATAATTTAATATCTAAAATTCAAAAGATGTTTGTATTTAAAACTTAAAATGTGGAAATTTTAAAATGATTATTACTCTATAGCAAAGAGTTGTAATTAAAAAAGCTTAGGGTTTGGATTTGGTATTCACAAGCTATCAAGTTTTTGGGAGAAATAAACTATGTATTAGATTGATCGAAGTGAGTGTCTAACTTTCTGATTTTCAAGAAAAATCATTTTAATTTGTTAAAAAAAAAGAAAAATCATTTTAAGAAATGAGAACAAAAAAAAAAAATCATTAAAGTAAAAGCCCATTAAACTAACTCATGGTCCACACCACACGGGTGATGCTATTGGGCCAGAAAGTCCAATTCTCCTGCGACACTACGTTTTAAACACAACGACAGGGCAAAAAATATCGTTTATCATTGGAGCACTGCTATTCAAGGACAACAGGCGCTCTACTCTTATGAGGTGTCGTTTTAACTTCACACACACACACATAGATATGTACATGCTATCGTTCACCGAGGTATAGCATTTTTGGCAATTGTCAAACAAAAAAGTGGATTTGAGTTATAAACAGTTTAATAAGAGGCCAGTGTAGGAATTATTACTGTGTTTTCTAATTTCTGAAGAGAAAATATGTACTAAGGAAGAAGTGAAGTGTCTTCATGGTGACAAAATCAAGAAAAAAGTAAGCATATCTTCAGCTCAAATTATATAACATCTCCCATTATCAACTTATTGTATAGGTTGAATTAGAATTGAGCTTGGCTAATTTGTATTAGATTTTTGGAATGATAAAGGTGAATTGCATTTAGATGTAACAAGTTTCTAACTAAGGCTGAGCACAGTTTGGGAAAATCTGAAGATTGAAAAATCTTCAAATCTAAACCGAACTTCAGAAATTTTTAAAATTAGATATTCGGAACCGACCTATGATATAATAATCTCCGTACCAAACCATTCTGATTTTTTTGAACGAGACAACGGAGATTCATATATTTTTTATTTTTAAATAATTAAAAATATATATATTTTTCAGCTTAAACCAATTACATTGAAATTAAATCGGAATATATACAACAAAAACAAATATCATTGAAATTACATTATACTTGTTTTCAACAACTATATAGTGCATAATTAAAAAAATTTGTTTATAATCCATCAAGCTAATATAAAAATTACATATTAAATAAATATTTGTCTTTAATAATTTTATTAGAGTAAAATTGCTAGATTTGTTTGATCATTTTATATTTGAGTTTTTAAGTTTGGGTTTAATGGGTTTGATTAAACTATATATATATATATATATATATATATATATTAAATACAAAATCTTTTAAAACCAGTTCTAATTTTGATTATTTGGTTCAATATAATACGGAACAGTTCGATATGATTCTCAATATAAATAACTAATGAGATCCAGAACCGCACCAAATTTTTTTTTTTTTTTGGTATGGTTCGATTAAAAAAAAGTCAAACAGTTAACGAATATTTTCGATTCAATTTTTTAATATGATTCGAGATTTTCAAATCCCGTCCTCAGTCCTACTTCTAACACTGCATAATGATATGCTTTGTTTAGATGGGGTGAGCTTGAAGTGCTTATACAAGAAAATTGGGATTGTCTTAGGTGATTTGGTGCTTGCTAGGATATAATGATGATAATCGATTTCCCCTCTCTTTTTCTGAACCTTTTTGTTCTTTTCCATTTCTTGTTTAGGAGAAAAAAGAAATTATGATTGAAAATATTATATGCAACATGCGACAAATTAAATGAATCACCATTGTCAAAAGGATGATGTTTCTATTTTTTAGTTTTCATTTGTTGTGTGACTTTGAATTATTGGTCGTATGTTGAAATACTTTTTCAGGTATTAAACTGACCGGTGATGTTTCAAAAAAGTTGGGAAAGAAGTTTGCTACTGGTGTATCTATGTTTTTTTTTTTTTTTTAAGACTGAATAGACTAAAATAATATTATAAGTTAAACAATATAAGTAGTTCTCTTTTTTAACATTTTTTATTAAATTGGTGATAACTTATTATAGTTTAGGAGATTCAAAGCTGAGACCTCCTATTTTTTACCATTTTAAAGGGATGAGAAAATCAATTAAATTAATGGCGGACACAGGGGCACAAGGAGACTGTGGCCTCCTGCCCCATAATTTTTTTTAAAATTAAACCCAAAATTTTTAGATTTTTTATATTTGACTTTTAAATTTTTATGTTTTTTCATATTTGCCTTTCTAAATTTTTATATTTTTTCATATTTTCCTTTTTACTTTTCTAAGTCAAAATTTTTTTATAAGTAACCCTTTAACTCTATAATTTTTTATAATTTTATATCTATAACTTTTAATTTTTATTTAATACCATAAAATTTTTATTTTTTTCATATGTTTCCTTAAATTTTTTTTTATACTTCTAGCTCTAAGAATTTTTATATTTAAATATAACCCTGTAAAAAAATTGATAATAGTAAATTTCACCCCTTCGATTAAAATTTTGCGTCCGCCATTGAACCAGACCACACTTTATTGATAACATCTCTATTGTTAAGGTATATAAGAATAATAATTTATAATATTATAATATATATTTTTTAATTTTATGAGATACATTATTATTTATTAAATAATGAAATTTTAATTAGTCATTCATTTACACAAATATAAAAAAAAATCTTATTAATTCTAAACCTCATCATATCAAGGAGTGAGTTACTATACACTTTTAACCTCAAATCTAATTTATCAAAAAATTAAAAAAAAAATCTCAAAAATAATAATTACAAAGATTAATTAAATAATAAAAAAAACTGTAAAGAATGTTTTCATTAATTTAAAATTTTATTTTAACTGCTTTTGAAGTTGTCATAATTTTTTCTTTTTTGGAGATTCAAAGTGAAGTTATAAATTTGAAATTGATTAATAAATCTATACATTAATTTGTATTTTAAATTACAGTTTTTTAATTATATTTTAGCCCTTAATATTTCAAATTAAATTATTTTTTAATATTTAAAATTTAATTGCATTTTAACTTTAATTTAATTTCAAAAAAACTTTAATCTATTATATTATAAAATATCTTTTTGTTATAAAAATTTAAATTGTTTTTAATAATATTAAAATTAAACGTGTCTCACAACTACCATGGTTTCACTTTCATGGGACTTCCCATGATAGGAAACAATTTTGTATGTATTTGCAGTAAATAAATAAAAAAAAAAAAAAATCTTTCTAAGATAAACAATAAAAGAAAAATCACTAGAGAAATGATGTGATATTAGATAAAACGAATATACTGCCCGTTCCCATTTTGATTCTTCTCTTCTCTTAAAACCCCGTTATTTGTCCAAAGTCCAAACCCACTTGACTCCACCCTCTTCTTCTCTCAGCCAGTTCTCGAGCGGGCTCTGCCCAGTTAGTTGTTCTAAAGGTAATCAATCACTTCTTTAACCAACCACCCCCCGCCCCCTTTTTTTTCAGGAAAAAAGGGCAAATCTTTTGGCTAAATTTTGTATTTTGTTATCGAAATTCAAGTTTGGGTCTTTTCCTGTCTATCCCTTTTATGAGGTAGTGTTGATCCTTGAACTGACCTCAAGCGTTCATGGGGTGTTTTCTTTTTGCACTTTAGCTATGGAGCTTACATGTTTGCTATATTCTGTTTTAAGTATAGTGTATAACCCATAATTAGTTTGGATAGAAAATTATTATCTTCTTGCCTGGCCATGTAGTTTGTTCTCTCTATCTTTTTTTTTGTTTTCGTTTTCTAATTTCAAATGCTGACATTTACTGATTTTATTAATCAATTCCTGATAAAGTTGTGTCCTTTGCATTCTTTATTGATTAAGTGTTGGAAGGATGAAAATTTAGGGTGTTTGAAATGTTTTGAATTTGAGAGAGAGAGAGAGAAGAAATGTAGGTTATTTGTGTATTTTGTGATGATGCCAAACTTTTCATGGCAGAATCCCCTGTTGTGGTTTCCATGTATTCTTCTTCTGGTGTGTCTACACCCTTCTCTGTGTGAGAAGGTAAGGAACTAACTACCAGCACCAGTTGTTGTGTTACTTGTGTTTTCTGAAGTTGATCTGTCTCTTATTTATTTACACTTGTACATTTTCAGATCCTTTGCTTTGTGAATAGTCCTATAGTTGAATTTTACTTTTCTCCCTTGTGGGTGTATAACATTTTATAAATATGCATGCAGCCTGATGAAATAGTACATTTTGCTATTAATATTGTTCATGCCAATTAGTGGAAGTGGTGTTTTCCTCATTGTGAATTGGTGTGGTGGCTTAGTTCTTAGTTAGCTACATATTTTGTGGGTCCTAACAAGTGATTTCTGTTTCTTTTCATTATGTTTTGATGGAAATCTATCTAAAAGTAGATATATCTCCAAGATTTCAGATGCCTGCACTTTTTCGTTGTGATACTATGTCCGTCTGCCTCTCTTCTGTAGCCTAACATATAGCTAGTGGAATCTGAAGTATAAACATAGTTCTTGCCTGAAGTTCAGTTATGAAATCCTATTGATACATGTTGTGCTTTAGTACTTGACTTTTTTTTTTTTTTTTTTTTTTTTTAATTTTCAGGTGTATATGTGCATATCTTGGAGCAGAACCAAGCACCATTCTTAGCATTTTTGGAAGTTCGTAGAACGGGAGTTTTTATTATCCGTTATGGCACATTTACTTTCAACTTCTTGCTGCTTAAAGTTGTCCTCTAGCTGCAGATCTTACTCTCAACCTCTGAACCAATGCCAAACAACATGTCCTACATTTGTTAAGTTGCAAACTTCCAAATCTCCTTCTAGAAGGCTTATGTTGCAAGCTGAGAGACCAAAAAGAAGTTGTGTTGTCCATGCAACTGCAGTCTCTGTAAGCCAAGAAGCTCCAACTCAATCCAGCATCAATTCTCACCAAACCTCGGGTGAACCATCCAAGACACAGCGGGTCATGGTCATTGGTGGAGATGGCTACTGTGGTTGGGCCACTGCCCTCCACCTATCCAACAAAGGTTATGAGGTTGCTATTGTTGACAACCTCATCCGTCGTCTTTTTGACCACCAACTTGGTCTAGACTCTCTGACCCCTATCTCTTCCATCCACAACCGGCTGCGTTGTTGGAAATCACTTACTGGAAAAACAATTGGACTCTATATTGGTGATGTCTGTGACTTTGAATTCTTAGCAGAAACCTTCAATTCATTTGAGCCTGATGCTGTAGTCCATTTTGGGGAGCAGCGATCAGCCCCATATTCAATGATTGATCGGTCTAGAGCTGTGTTTACTCAGCATAACAATGTTATTGGTACGCTTAATGTTCTCTTTGCTATAAAGGAATTCAGAGAGCAGTGCCATCTAGTGAAGCTTGGGACAATGGGAGAATATGGAACACCAAATATTGACATTGAAGAGGGTTATATTACAATTAACCATAATGGAAGAACAGACACTTTGCCTTACCCTAAGCAAGCCAGCTCTTTCTACCATCTCAGTAAGGTCCATGACTCAAATAATATAGCCTTCACTTGCAAGGCTTGGGGAATTAGAGCTACTGATCTAAACCAAGGAGTAGTTTATGGAGTAAGGACTGATGAGACTGAGATGCACGAAGAACTCTGCAACAGGTTTGATTATGATGGAGTATTTGGAACTGCATTGAATCGGTTTTGTGTACAGGCTGCTGTTGGCCATCCACTCACTGTATATGGAAAGGGGGGTCAGGTAAGATTCCTTTAGTCGATATTATTATAGCTTTGCTATACTGCTTATGGTCATTTTGGTCACTCAAGAAATTCCCAATTATGCAAGTTAGATAATGGGATGAAAGCTTGAGAATTATGATTTATATTATCCTGTTTCAACATATAAAATGCCCTGAATGATTTTTCTTCTTTAACTGTTCAATTTGTATGATTCAGACCAGGGGCTACCTTGATATAAGGGATACAGTTCAGTGCGTGGAACTTGCTATTGCAAACCCAGCAAGGCCTGGAGAGTTTCGGGTCTTCAATCAATTTACCGAGCAATTTTCTGTCAATGAACTTGCTTCCCTTGTAACAAAAGCGGGAGAGAAGCTTGGGTTAGATGTTAAAACAATATCTGTGCCCAACCCGAGAGTAGAGGCAGAAGAACATTACTACAATGCCAAGCACACTAAGCTCATTGAGCTGGGGCTCAAACCACACCTTCTATCTGACTCTCTTCTTGACTCATTGCTCCACTTCGCTATAAAGTTCAAGGATCGTGTTGATGTTAAACAGATAATGCCACATGTTTCTTGGAGAAAAATTGGCGTCAAGCCAAAGACTGTTGCAGCCTAATACAGCGAACATGGTTTAGTGATGCACTCTTGAGAAAGGTGTCATAGAGCTTGATGTTCTGTCATTTCTAGTTCCCTTTTTTGGTTGATGGTGCCACATTTTCCAACTTTCCTTTAAGGACCAGTTTGACATGAAGCATTTTGCTTTTGAAATTTTAAAATTTTATTTATTATTTTTATTGTTTCTGCTTTTTTTCACCTGTTTTTAGAGAAAATATAAAAAACATATTTTTCTTAAAAGTCGAATACCAAAAAGTAGCTATAGAAAAAAAAAAAAAAAAAATCAAAAATCAAAAACAGATAGAAAAAAGCAATGCCAACCTGATCCTAAATGTAATCCTTAATTTTTTAGTTGTAATTTATAAGAGCTAATCAGTAGTAAACATATCTCTGGAATTCTCAAATTCATGATTTTTGTTGGCCGTGTCGACTGTACTAGAGATTGCCTTGCTATCATGTAGCGATAAGAGAGTGCTCAATGTAATATCTTGGGATAAATAGGTAAATGGATTTCAGAAGTATCAACATTATTAGTCATTTACTTCGTTAGTTATTTGCCATATCTTTCTGTTCGAAACTTTGAGGATTGCTCAAGGTTGCTGACTTTTGACTACTTGTGTATCTAATTTGAAATGGATGTGTTTCCCCATCCCTACTCATCCGCACGACACATAAATCAACTGTTTGCTTACAGTGCCGATTTCACAATAAATTTGCTTTGTTGAAGATATATAAAAATACAAGATAAGAGGGCTTTTGATGAGTTTAACCAAAAGAAAAGTTATATATAGGGGCTCACTGTTAATAATACAATTTGTCAAATAGGCCTCCAAGTCATAATAAGACTTAACAAATATATCACCTTACTAGAGTTTGAATGCCACAAACAGATTAGGAAATGTTTAAGCTGGGCTGCTCAAAGTTCTAACATGTCATTAAAGCTGCATTCTAGCTCAAGTTGTAGAACTAGTTACTTGTCCAGAGGAGGAATTATTGCATAGGACGAGGGTTTGTGCTGCCTCACCTCACTCACATACATGTGATATCCGCCTATGAAACCCACTAAGCATGTGGAAACGGAGCACCAGCTCCTCATCTTATTTTGTAATTTCATATTCAGAGAAGTTCAACCCTCCTACTGCGCAGTAAGTTCTTTATTCTGCCAGTGTCAACGAAACCATTATAACCGCGAGCGAAAAGCATAATCTTTTAAGGGTAAGCTAAGCATGCTTTTCTCTAGATTGAAATCTTCCCTCAAAAAATCTAGCACAATTGAAGCTAACTCATCCTGATGTGAAGTATATTCATGATCAGCTCCTTCTATGATGTGTAATTTATGATTAGGTATGAACTTCGCAAATTCTGAAGCATCTTCAACAGGTACAATTTTATCCATGGATCCATGAACTGTCAAAACCCTGAAATTAACATTATTAAAATTGGGACAAGCATAAGAAATTGATATGCCCATCAAACACAGTGAAGAGATAAGCAGGGACTTCTACAAACTGTTAGGAGAACTTAGTCACAAGGATCAATGGTATTCTTCAAAATATATGGGTGGCTCTAGATATTACATTGGATCGTGGCTATTTTACTTATTCCAGGTCAATGTGAAGGGAAGAATATTAATAAAAATATTTATTTTTCTAATAAGATAAAAAAAAATGACATAATGTATAATGACCGAGTATGATGAAAAATCACAAAAGATGCCTACAAAATTCTGTGACATCAATGGCTGTTGTATGAAATTAGCATAATTTTCAATTACATGAAACATGAAACATCACAAACATTACATGAAATTGGCATAATTTTCAATCTGACCTGCATTCTGGCTGAATTAATAAACAGGCTGCATGAGTATCAGTAGTTAGACGATCCATCAAACTTTCTTGAGTCACACGATACTCAAACATTCCTGCAAAGAGGTGGGAAAAATTGAACCACCTGCTGAGGAACATAACAAAAAATAAATCCAGTAACCAACTAAATTCTAGAAGACTAAGTAATGGCATATGTCCTAATAATAAAAAATACCATCATCCATGGTTGTATTCTTCATTATAAAATTACCAGAAAAGGAACTTGGAAGATGAATCTGTCACCATATGACACAATCGCATTTGATTGCTTACCTTTTCTATTCTTAACATCAATAAATCCGTTTTGCTTGATTCTTTGTAAATAGTCTTTACCCAAACGGCCTTCAATGCCTCTCTTCAGATTAAACCGGCCAGAAATATTGACTACTGTATGTACATCATTGTGCTTTGAAGCATACAAAAGCACCACATTTCCTCCTACATGGAACCCTTGTCAAACAAGTGCTTTAAAGAAACCAGAAAATACGTCACATAGTTTAGATTTACTTTCAAAATTATCTAAAACTAACAGGGCACAATGTGGAAGTGGCCATAACGTAATTTTCTCATTAACGTTATTAAATGCATTAGCTGCAAATCAAAGACAAAGTGATCATCCTTAGAAGGGGTACAATTGCTTAAATAATCCAGGAGAATGAATTTTAAACAAGTTTCGAATTGCTTATTTACAGCATAACTTCCATAGTCCGACGAAAAATTCCTAATCTTTTATAGACTGAACATGTAATACTGAGCATACCTTTACTGTGCCCAATAATTGCGCTTATCACTCGTTTTTGCCCACGAAAGTGTTGAACTACGGCATGTAAATCATCAGCTTCTCTTCGATAGTTACCATACTGAAATGAACCTTCACTTTCCCTGGAACACAGAGCACAGAGCATAAAAACTTTCATAACAGTTTTGGAATCATCATAAAGAGATTCAAGTTGGTCAAAAGTTTCAGTGGTTTTCACATCATGTAGATTTAAGTAGGTGTTAGACCACCAATTCTGACAACAGAAATTGAATAGCAAAAGCATCCTACTCCACTAGACAATCTTGAGACATGTCCGGTGCAAGCAGAAGACAATTGCTGAAATATAATTGACACTAAATCATTTGAAAATGACAAACTCCAACAGAATATACAAACTAAGTAAGGTTTCATATCATAAGACAGCCATCATTCCTTACTTGGAATTACTAAATAGTAATACATTGCCTATGCCTTGAGACATAAGCCACTCTCTAAATGTAAGGAACTATCTATACAATACAGCAGCCCCATAAAATAATAAAATTGATTCTGATAGATATAAACTCAAACTCTTCAATTCAATCAGGAGGAAAAAAATTCAAGAAAAACAAAAGATTACCCATTTCCAGAAAAGTCAAAACGAAAGGCACTAATTCCTTCTTTCTCTATGGCAGCAGCAAGGTTCACCATTGGTATCCGTTCCTATAAACAAAATAGAGAGAGGAAAAGATCTCAACCATAAAACTAATCCCACCAAAATTCCTAACAAAACAGCTTTAGACAAAAATGGATTCCCAAAAAGATAAAATAAATGAGAGTATATATATATATATATATATATATATATAACAAATGATAAAATTATCACCTTTGAAGATTGAAATCCATGGCAAACAATAACAAGCTGCTTAGAACCAGTATCATGCAATAAACCCACGAGCTTCTCACCATGCTTGTTCTCTATAATAACTCTCTGCAACTGGAGGGCTATAAACAGACAAAAAGAAAGGGGACAAAAATCATATATTAAAATTTTAATATAGAGCTAAAATGTGAGTAGAGCAATCAAAATTTCCCAATTGTCTTTAAGAACCCAAGTCAGATAATTGATAAAGAAGTCATTTTTGCCCCTTCAAAATATGATGAATTTGGGATATTTGTCCTACTAATGTCAAAATCAGAGCGCTATTGCTCACCTGGGTTCTGAGGTTGTTGTTGTTGTTGTTGTTGTTGAAGGGATTGAGTCGGCCGAGTCATCGGCGTGGGATTTGTTTTGGCCATTGATTCAGCTTCAAAACCACGCTAAATAGAGGAAGATGGAATCGGAACTTTCTTTTATCACCTCGAGAGGCATTAAACGGACTGTTTTGAATCAAAATTAAGGAAAATAATCTTTTCGGGCCAATAAATTTTTGCTATTTGTTATTTTATTTATTTTATGAATATAAAATTTATTTTAATAAAAGTTTTAAATATAAAGTATTTTCAAAATCAATTTTAAGTACATGGTAATCAAATAATAAATAATTTTTTTTTTTTACTAAAAAAATTATTTTCTTAGTTTTAGTTCAAAGAAAATCAATAATGAAATATGAAGTTAGTTGAAGAAGATATTTACAATTACATGGGGAGCTTTTAAACTGAATTAAAAAACATTATAAACACCTTGCCAATGCCATACCAAACAACAAATTTCATGATATTTCTCTAGTAATAAATTTCATACAATATTCCCATAAAAAACAAAAAACATTGAAAAAACACACACAAAGCCACAGAACACTCGTTTTCAAGATTAATCTCAAATCCATAATAAACTGATAAAAAAAATGTAAAGCAATTATAATAATATAGCTCAGCATCATAACTATATGTATATTAGATGTTCAAATAGAAGAGAATAATTAACCAGAATAAAACTTGAGAATATCTAGTTATAATTTATCCCTAAATTAATCATTATTGCAACTGTATAAGCAAAATCCATTTAAGCCAAGTAAAAAAAAAAAAAAGCGAACTAAAAAGAAAATTAAGGAAAGAAAAAAGAAGGGGGGGTGGGGTGGGGGTGGGTATTGGATCTCTACCAATGCCCTTCTAAATAACAGTTACACTCACTTAGCACGGTCGAGTTACCGTCATTAAATTCTACAGCCCGTGGTCTATCTCAAAGACTCACAGAGATACACAAATAGAACCTCTCTGGCAGCAATCAAAGCTACACTCACTCTAAGCACAAAATGCCTTGGAAGTCAATCACTATATGCACATTCAATTGAATACATGGACAATTGGCAACAGGCCTTGCAATATTTCCCTTTATGTTAAGATCCAACAGGAGCAATGCCTTTTGCTTTGGCTGCTGCAGTTGCAGCAGCAGCAGCAGCAGCCGCTGCTGCAGCTGCAGATGCAGCTGGATTAGAAGTTGATGGAGGCACTGGATTGGACTGTGAACTGCTCTGTGGTGTGACTATTTGTTGATGCTGTTGCTGTTGTTGCTGAGAGTTCACTTGGGCAAGCAGAGCTTTGATTTGACTCCCTGTGAGTGTCTCGTGCTCAAGCAAACCATTAGCAAGTGCATGAAGCTCCTTGCTATGGGTGGTGAGGATTGTTTTTGCATTGTTGTAAGCCCTTTCCAGGAAATATTTCACTTCTTTCTCAATAAGAAGTCTAGTCTCGGTGCTCATGCTCTTCCCATTGTCATCATAATTGTGGGTGACAACCCCTACTTCTTTACTCATGCCATACTTAGTAACCATTGCTCTTGCAAGCTTAGTAGCTTGTTGGAGATCAGAAGATGCCCCTGAGGTAACTTCATTTTCCCCAAAGATAAGCTCCTCTGCAACTCGGCCTCCCATGCAAACATCAAGCCGAGCTAGCATCTGCTTGCGGGATATACTTGTCTCATCCTTGTCAGGCAATTGAGCAACCATGCCAAGAGACATACCTCTTGGAACTATTGTTGCCTTGTGAACTGGTAAAGCTCCATCAGTATGAATGGCCACAAGAGCATGCCCACCCTCATGGAAAGCAGTTAGCCTTCGTGACTCATCAGAGATTACGGCTGATTTGCGTTCACTTCCCATCATGATTTTATCCTTCGCATACTCTAGATCAGCCATTGACACTGCTTTAGCGCCATCCATTGCAGCCTTGAGAGCTGCAATATTGACCAAATTTGCAAGATCAGCACCTGAGAACCCTGGAGTCCCTCTAGCAATGATCATCAAATCGACATCATCTGCCTTCAAGACCTGTAATCCCACCAAAAATGGATAGACATGTCACATGTATCAAAAGTTATTGATAACAACAATCATCCCAAGAAAGAAATTTCATGGTTACCCAAACATATGGTTCCTGTGCTATCGAAAAAATAACTAATTTCTAGCCCCAACCAACACAACAGGAATGATTCCAGTCAGAACCACATTGCAAGAGCCATTTAACTCCAGGCCAATAGATAGAGATCACCATATGCTTTTTATGGCTAAACAAGTAACCACAGTGACAGCAATATAATCATCCAATAATAGCAAGTAATGTAACAAATACAATTGTGTGTGTGTGCATGCAATATAAATATACTACATATGCATATTCAGACAGAACTTAAAATAGATACTTCAGTCAGTTGGAACATAATCCAACCAACGGAAACCTGACTTGCCAATTCTAGGTCAGAAGTTCAGAACACACTAAATTTGATTCCAATAGAAAAATAATACCTTTGTCATATGGGATTCCATAATCTGTCGCCTTCCTTCCACATCTGGATTAGGAACAACAATGTGGCGGTCAAACCGTCCAGGTCTCACCAGGGCCTTATCCAGTGATTCAGGAAAATTTGTTGCTGCAATTACAATAATCCCTTCATTTTGCTTAAAGCCATCTAATTCAACAAGTAACTGATTCAAAGTCATCTTCATGTACTGTTGATCCTTGGGGTTACGGCTTCCTCCTATAGCATCTATCTCATCAATAAATATTATACAGGGTGACCGTTTCTTTGCTGCAGAAAAAAGATCCCTCACCCTCCGGGCTCCAACTCCAACAAACATCTCCTCAAACTCGCTTCCACTGCATGAGAAGAAAGGAACCCCAGCTTCACCAGCAATAGCTCTGGCTAACATAGTCTTACCAGTGCCAGGTGGGCCAACAAGTAAAACACCTTTCGGGAGCTTACCACCTAGACGAGTGAAGCGCTTTTACCAGGGAAAACAAATAATCATTTAAGGGGGGGAAATCTTTCTGAGAACATTTAAAATTGATATAGTAAATTTATTAGTTACATAACATTTAAATTTTAAAAGATAAATAAATAAAGCATTTTGACATGAGAGAAATGTAGAAGGGAAATAAAGGCCACTAACTATGAGAGAAATTCAATGTTACTCATTGCTATGGAACTTATAGTTCAAATCCAGCTAGAATCATAAAGCCAAACAGTATGGAAATTTCAAAGTTTAATCTAGAACCTACAAACAATGATAGCAGTTACAACATTTTTTTTTTTTAAAATGCTAACATTTTTAGGCATTAAAGCAAGCAGAATAAGGAGCCAACTGTCAAAAATTCAAAAAATGCAATGAGATTTTTGAGAGCACCAAAAAGATAATATTCTTTCATTTTGAAGGCTAAATATGTCTATCAGGCACATGCCCAACAACAGGAATTCCCACCACAGATTGTAGAGAGAGATTATTATTGAACATAACCAAAAAGATAATATTCTTTCATTTTGAAGGCTAAATATGTCTATCAGGCACATGCCCAGCAACAGGAATTCCCACCACAGATTGTAGAGAGAGATTATTATTGAACATAATAGCATAAGGAGATTACCTTTGGATCTCGAAGATAATGAACAATCTCTTCTAGCTCTGACTTTGCCTCATCAACCCCCTTTACATCACTAAATTTGGTGTTAGATTCCATGCTAGGTTGCACCTCCTCATGTAGACCAAGTCCTGACACATCGAAAATAGTAAATCAAGGAAAAAATTTTCACCAATGTAATATATTATTGAATCAAATGAGAGCACTGAAAATATCATGACAGTATAATACCTTTACTGATTCCTCTGTCCTCAATAAGTGCTCCTACACCAGAAATCAACAAAAAGGCCAGTGCAATAGTACGAATGGTACGCCAAAGCTGCTCTTTAAAATGCCCTCCTTCTGTAGCCACCATGTGAATCGGCGCACCAGAAGTTCCAAGAATGCCATCTTTTGTGGGTTTTCCCACATTCTTGAAAGCTGCAAGGCCTCCTATACCTTCTTCCTCCCTTGCTGCATTATTGATGCCTACAAATTTTGAAGGCAGCTCTTAATAATTTAATTCATGAGCATCAAGAACTACAAGGGATAATGGGGGAATCAACAAAATTCAACAATTAAACATCTGAATGTAAAATTCAGAAAGTCCAAATTAAGCCACGAAGAACTTGTTCCAAATTCAAGCAAGTAAAACTTTGTCCAAAGGCTTTGATAAGATAAGTACAAAACTAAAAACATTGCAAGTGCAATCACCCATATTTGCTTTTAGCACCATAAGGCCAGTGAAAAATCCTTATAAATTCACCATGAAAAGAGAGAAGTATAAATCTACTGCCTTGAAACTCAAATTCAATTAAGGAAACAAAATTTAATTCCTCATATATTACCATATAAAGAAAAGAGTCGATGTTCAATATTCATTATGAATAGTGAATTTGCCATCTTCTCCATACTCTTGTACTTTTTTTTTTTCATATATTTACAAACCCGCATACTACGAGTTTGCCATTACTATTGATTCCCCTCATTGCCCTTACATTTCTTATAGTTATAAACTTATACTAAATATTACAAGTCTGTCATTTCTCATTCTATTTACAATATTACATATTTGCAATTACATATTATTATAAATTTACCATTAATTTTCAATTTGAAAATTATTATATTTGTCATTAATATTTTTTTCTCATTTCTAAATTTTAACTTAAAATGAAGGAGAAAAGCATCCTAGGGCCCAGCCGGTCGGAACATAAAACCAAGGAACTGGGCTATGAGCATGGCCGGTTTGTTCTTATAACTTGCTTGGAGATAAAATCAGTAAAAAACTGGATGAACCGACTGGATAACCAATGAACCAGTTGACCTAATCCAGGTTCAAGCGGGTAGACGTGGCTAATTATGAAACTACCACATCAACAAAACTAATAGAGGAAAAAAAATTGTGACAAGAAGCAAGTGATGAGTTATCAGGAAAATGCATTAATAGAAAATTTGCTCAAGGTAGATTTTTCAGGGGAGAGAAAATACACTGGGAAATATATAATCTATAGGACTAAAGATCCAAGCAAATCATTTATATAAGACCTGTAACGAAACTGTGACAGAGAACACTTCTTTAAGGGAATAGAAACCTAAATATGGGGGAAATGTGGAGACAAGTTACCTGGAATGACATGTAATATTGATCACTTAGAATACTTCTTGCCACTTATGTAAAATTTTCCTAGCTATGATAAAACAGGAGGGCATAATTCACAACCACTTAAAATTTTCCTAGCTATGATAAAACAGGAGGGCATAATTCACAACCACTACTACATATACATATAGATACAGTTCAACATAAGTATCAGGAGAAGTATTTAGAAACCACAAATTATTAGAAACAGAATAAATACATTTACATGCTCACCTCTCTGAAGGGTCTTGAGCAACTCACTGTCATCCAACCTGTCAACTCTAACTAATGCCTTCACATATTCCGAAAGTGCTGAAGTGTTACTATGTAAGGATGGTTGACTTTCAAATAGTCTAATCACTGCTTCAGGATCATTTCGATGGTAAAGTTCTTTAAGATGTGCGACTTCACTTGCTTCATCTGCATCACGCACCCTGCGAGCTAAGTTACCAACATAACTCGACTGAAACCTCCTTTCAGCATTTGAAAGCCCATTACCTGCACCAAAAAGAAAGGGTAGAGAAGATAAATAAAAAAATAAGCACTAAGTTTCACTTAAAGCCTGCCAAACAAAATACCCAAAAATGTTATGGTTCATTGACTTGACAGTTACAATTTTACTACAGTCATGTAAACTAGTAAATAAGTGAAGTACAGGTTTTCATGAAATGAACATCAAAATTCCATATTTGAACACAAAGAAAGCATTTTCTTTTCGTTATTTTTACAGATTGGTTAGCAATATTGCTGTAGCAAAGGTTTGAGCATGGGATACATCCATGATGTGATGGATGTGTACCACCCTAGAGTTATAGTGGTTTGAACAATCAAAGCTAAACTTTATAAGCAAATAACATAAAATTTTGATATTATGGATAATGCACCTGTACCACCTCCAAACTTGTTAGCAGGAAAGTAAGTTCTGACGAACAAATTTTTGCACTCCCTTAAATCTGATTGATGCCTTGAAACCTGTCGCAAGATGAACAAGGAATTAAACAAAAGCAAGAAAACTCTCCCTAATTTCTGATCTCAAGGAAAAAAAAAAAAAAAAAAAAAAAAAGAGAGAAGGGAAGGGAAAAGGAGGAGGCACAAGCCTAAAAATAAATTGGCGTGTGTAATTCAACCAAGTCCAACAACTTAATGTACTACATGCACTCTGTTCCACGTGCATAAATATAATCATATGTGGTGTACAAACATGCATAGTAATTTAGCAAACATATCAGCGTTGCTATCAGTTCTGAAACCTTGCTATAGTGGCAAAAGTTATTGTGCACATGCACACAACGTCAAGCACAACTACATAACTAACTTGGAAGCAATAATCAACATTTTAACTTCCTGTTATATAGCAATTCTGATCACCAAACACCAACTTTACCTCTCTTTTCCATCATGGTTCCCAGTTTTAGCCTGAAAAACCATACCCAAATCAGTTCATCTCGCCAGAACACACTCAACATAGTATACCCTGCATTTGTCAAATGCAATTCCCCAAAAGCCTCAAAATCTAAAGCCAAAGACAACTTCTTTCACAACACCTCTGCTTATAGTACCACAGATTATTCGCAGAATATAAATATGATACAGGCTATTGAACCAAAGATAACTGTTTCCCTTAAGCTGAGGATTACAAGTTCACAAATACCAATCAAAGAGGCGTACCCTGATTCTATATCAGCTTTCTTGCCTCATAAATTAAACAAAAGACACAGTTTTGGCACTTGTTCACGTGGCAAACAGTTTCTAATCAAATAGCCCCCAATGACTCTAGCTTTCTAGAGCACCAACCTCCAGAATCGCCATCAATTAACCAAAAAAAATATACTTTTAAACCTGAGAAGGTGTTAAAGTTAGGGCTTTATGCAATCCTCAATATTGCAATTTCATAACCCAAAAACCTATTAGCGAGACATAACACGAATCCATTAACCTAATAATAAGAGATGAGAAGCTGAACTGACCTGTGTAATTAGGCGCCTCCAAGCCATGGCCTGTTAGGGACCGAAAAGGTCTGATCTTTGTTTGCTTCTTTAGCTTCTACTCTCTCTCTCTTCAAAGAAATATTGGTGGTGCGATTGAAAGAGTCTCGGGTCTGTTTGGACAACAGGAAAAGAAAGGAAAATGAGACGGCGTTGGTCTCCGGTGTAGGAAGAGAGAGACCGTTGGAGATTAGGAGATAGGTTATGGTCTTTGGGTAGGAAAGATTTCCAATTTGGGTTGGGGAAATATCTATATAATGTTTGGGCTATTTATTTTTCCTATTTTTCAAATTAAACAAACATAATTTTTTTTTATTATATACTTTTATCCTTATTATTTTAAAATAATTATTTTATAATTTAAAATTTATTTATAACTCAATATTAATACTATCATTTTTAATTCTAAATTTAAGGGTGCACATTTTGTATCCTATCTATATATCTCTAATTAATTATCGAATTATCTAATGAAAGTCTTGAGTTTGATTTTTATTTCACTCTTAAAAAAATAATAAAACTAATTATACGTATAAATTTAAAATAATATATATTAAAATAAATTTTATTTTTTCATTAAATTTTTTTTATCTTTATTACTCTTATAACACTATAAAATACAATTTGATTAGTCTTTTTTATTTTTTTTAAAAGTAGGAAAATGAAAGTTTTAGATTTAAACATTTTCATATGCGTCTTATATAAAAAATTTCACCAATTTAATGAAAGAACTATCCCTTTATTTTATAGTATATAATATTACCATGAGCCATTAAGTTTTCTATATATGAATAAATAAAAGGATAATTTATTTGGATTCAAACAAATATAATTTTTTTTATTTGATTTTAATTATTATTCGGATTCAAACTTTTTTTTTTTTTGGAGAATTATTTGAATTCAAACTTATAATCTTATAATCATATAAATAACTTTAATACCTTTAAACTAAAGTGATTAGTGAATTTAAATACAATACAACAAGAGTTTGTGAAAAGGATAAATTTTTTCTAATTGTTTAACTTTGTTTAAATTCCAATTTACTAGAAAAACAAAAGATTTGAAACATAATAATACAACTTTTTAATAAATACTAATATATTTCTACATTTCTCTAATTTGCTAGTTAAATTAAAATAATACTTTTCAGTTTTCATAATACCCTTCCATCTTTATTTCATGTCATATTTCATATTTGGTGTAGCTAAGTGTTTTCCTTATATTATTAACTCATATTCCTAAATATAATAGATGGAGATGTGTCTTGACTTATAAAATAGTCAATCATTTTCTTTTCTAGATCTTTCTTCCATACCATACATATTCATTTTTATACTTCAGTGCCTATTCAATGGTATCATTAGAGTGTCTTTACAATGAAAAGATTTTAAATTTGTGTTATATTTGGAGTTAAATTTATAAAATATAAAAAAATCTTTTAAATTTATTAAAATATATTATATTATTTTTAAAAAAGAGAGAGAGAGAAAAATATATTTCAATGCAATTGGGTTTGGTATCCATAATTTCGGATCGATTCAATATGATTCAGTTCGATACAATTATTAGTTTGGATATAAGTTAAAAATTAGTATCGTACTAAATTAAAATTTTCAGTACAATTCTCGTTATAAGTTATAAATTTCTTACATTTTAGTATTAAAATGATTCGATATTTTGATTCAATATAGTATTCCTAAGTACCGAACTCAGTCATATTCTCATGGTATATTTTATTAATATATTATATTATTAAAATTAAAAAAATATATATTTCAACGTACTTGGGTTGTATGTGTGCGTGTGTGTATATATATACATATTACTTGGCCCATTAAAATCTTTCATTCATTAGAAAGCCCAAAACTGGGTCATTGGGTTGAGGCAAGTAATCCTGGCCCGTTAAGCCAACGAACCTTGGCATCCGAGGCCCAAAGAATTTCCTATTAGTAGCAGACTCATCGGTTATGACATTCAACATTCATGGAGGATTATTTCTCTCATTTTATTTATTTATTATTTTATGGTACCCATTTTTTGGGTGCAATAAAACTTAAAAATAAATAAATAAAATCTAAATTTTGTTATCTCCACATTACGAAATAGACTATCAATTGCAATGATATATTGGTTTAGTGATAAAACCAAATCTAAAATTCTAGGAAATCACAAGTTGTATTTTTTGATTTATTATGATATTTGACAATTACTTGATACACTTATAATTAATATATTTGTGATTGATAATAAATAAATAAATAAATAAAAGACCATTGATCACATTAATCAGTCACTAAACTATTAGTTTAATATATTTGGAATTGGATGTAAAGTTGGTAATTGATGCATTTTACTCGTCTAAACCTGATGTTCTAAATTTGGTGTTCTTAAAAATGAATGTCGTTCACTTTTTAGTACATGTCAGATTAATTCTGTTTTATTTGTAAAAAGACAAGTAAACAATGGTATTAATCAAAGAGGTTAAGGCAGTTTGTATTCATGTTAGTCCTTCATATTGGCAAAAAGTACATTCGTTTATTGGTTATCTTTTTATTAGTGATATTTCTGATTATTAATAAGATCCTTTTTAGTTTAAAATAATAATAATAATAATAATAATTCTCAACTCCATATAAGATGATGAAACGGAAACCAAATGATATTATTTATGATATTTTCTTATGAGATTTTATTTTATAGTAGTTAACAAATAATTGATATTAAATCCCATTTTTATATATCCAAAGTAAAAATATAAGAAATATGTTAATTTTTAAATGAAATCAAGGGCAGAATTTAACTTCAAAAGCTGCAAGAGCCAAAAATAATGATAAAAGATCACTAGATAATGTACAACTTTTAAATTTCGAATGTTATTAGTTATAATTTTTTAAAAATAGATATGAAATGAATACCTTTTAAAATTTTGGAATATCATATATATAATTTAAATATATATAAGAAATATATAAAAAGCTTAAAAAATTAAATGAAAAATTGAGAGTCAAGCTCGAGTACTTACCTTTAAAGATAAATATATATGAAATATATATCTAAAAAGTAAAATTTTTAAGAAGACATTCCTGGATGAGTGACTTTTGTTGGATTGATGTCCTCATTCTGTTTAAAAGGAAATGAAATGAAAAACTCTGAATTTTTCCATAAGGGGAAAGGATGATTAAATTATGTGGTATGCGTACTACTTGGTATCAGAGCCAAAAGATAACTTCATATCATATAATAATATTTGATTGATGAAAGAAGAGGAGAACTCATTCATAATGGAAACGCCTTCAACTTGTCCTGTTATTTCAGCTCCTATAACTTTATCTCCTTCTCCTTCCACAAATTCCTTCAGAAAAACTATTGGCAGAAAAATTGATTCTCTCTATGAGATCAATTATCTTCCTGATACCTGTAAAATCCAAGACACTTCTCTTCCTTTTATGAATCCTTATGATGCTTATTCTAAAAGTAAATCCTCCTGGACTCAAAGTATTAGAACTTTGATTCGAAGAACTCCTAAAGAAATAAAGGAGTATGTGCAGTCTTCATCCTTTGATCAGTATCCTATTAAAACTACAAGAGAGGAACAGTTTGTAGATCTCCAAATTCCTCAAGAATTCTTGTCTCAATGGCTGACAAATGGATTTACTCATATCTATTTTGGTGCAATTCGCCTTGGTTGTACTTACCATGGGAGAAAAGGCTTACTTGTCTCTGGAAGAATCTCTTTACTTTATACTAGGTATCTCCAGTACCAAGATACTGTGATTGGAACTATAGAAACTACTCTCAATGCAGGAACGGTGATTTTTACTCTCTTGCCAAATTTCAATCTTGCTCTAAGTGATCTTCATGTTCTATCTGCTCTAAAAGTGCAAATTCAAATTTTAGGAGCACCACAAGTGGCTGATGCAACTGCAGCTACTCTTCATTATCAACTGATATACAGGATTCAGAATCATGCAATTGATCTTAGCCTTCCTTTTCCCAATGAGGCTATTCATATCATTTATGACTCCAACAATGCTCCTACCTGTTTGCATGTTCCAAGACAGATTCTTAGAGCTGATCTCCTACAACTTCTCCTTGAGAAGTGGATCACAAACTATGAAAAGCTTCATGAAAACTCCAGACCTATTCAATATGATAAGCCAATCTTTATTCAGAAAAAAGATAGATATGTTGAGATTGTTTTTGATAGATCCTCTACATCTGAAGCTTCTTCATCCATTTCCCTTTTCCCTACACAATTCATGATTACTCCTTTTCCTCAAGAGGAAAATGTCTCAATTGTTGCATTTGATAAACATGGCAGACCTATTTATGCTTTTGAAAGGCATAATCATTGCTATTGGGATAAATGTGATTGTGATGATTGTTATCGTTCAACTTTGGAAGATGGTGATCCTTTTAAACATCCTCTCAAAAAGAAAGTTTCTTCTGGATGTTCTGAAAAGGTTTATCGAAGGAAGCATGATGATTTTGATCCTTCTATGATCTCAAGATTATTGGCTCCAGATTATATTCCTCCATCTGCTTCTGGTTATGCAAAACCATCTCTCCCACCTGAAGATATAAAAAAGGCTC
>CATKHJ010762871.1:0-17794 GCA_949750685.1 Vernicia montana
ATAAGTAAATATATATAAGTAATGTATAAAAAAATTAATAAAATATATAAGTAATACTAATAATCAAAATATCTCCAATTATATATATATATTATGAGTTTAAACATAAATAAAGTCTAATTTTTAAATTTTTATACATTAAATTCTACTATTTAAAAGCATCAAAAATTGAATTAAAATAAGATAAAAAAAAATTCAAGTGGGGAACGGAGATGGGGACTAAATTGTCCTCGTTTGTAAGGCGAGGATGTGGATGGGGATGAGGATTCCCCGCTAAGGTGGAGATGGGGATGGGAATGGGGGATAGTACCCCCGCCCGCCCCATTGCTATCCCTATTTAAGATTTACCATTAAAATTACCTCATCCACCTCATATCTCTTATGAAATCAGCAATAAAATCTCTCTATCTCTCTCTCTATATCATGGTGAAGTAGGTAACATGGTCGTCCTTGTAATTGCGTTGTTGGGTAGTCCAGTAGAAGATATCAAGGGCGAGATCGGCAAGATCTAGGTATGATTGTGCACAAAGAGAAGCGTCGACATCGATGGGAGTAAATCAGGTTTGAGGTTTTGGGTCCAAGTTTCGAATTGGGACTCAAGTGGTGCTCGCATTTGTGTCTTTCGAATTGAAGGGATTGAGAAATCACTATTTTCAATTGGTGTCGTGGTGGGCATTCAAGGTTTTGGGTAGACGACGAGGGAGACAAAATGGAGAGCGAGAAAGATAAAATTTTGTTTTTCTTTTAATTTTAAAAGCATAAAGTATATATAATTACTTTTCACTCATCTCTTTTTAACTGTGTAAAGCACACTTTGTGAGCTAGTCAAAATTAGGTCAATTTGATATTGAAATGAAATTTTTGTCTTAAATTAATCCAAAATGTCATTTTAACCTAATTTGACATTGGAATAAAATTCAGGGGCCAAATTGAACTTTTATCCTTATCTTTATTTTTTGCCTGGTATAACAATGCCTCTAAGTCTCTAACCCATCATTATTGCACAGCCTATTCATATAGGAGGTCCAAATTGAAATTGAAATTTTAATTATCAAACTCATTTCAAATTTAAAATAAATATTAATCAGTTAAATTTCACAAACATATAATTTATGAACAATCACTTCAAACCTGCAAGCATGGAAAATAAAAAATAGGATTGTATTTGATAATTAAAGATCATCAAATAAAAAATATGTGTGATTAATGGTAAGCTTGGTTTTCATGTTGGTAAATGAAAAAGATTGGCATTTACTACTTACCCATAAGAATGCAATAAGTTATTTTCATGTTTGCTCAAATCTCAAAGCTCTAACCATTAATTATTTATAGAAAACTTTTAAGAATTCATTATTTTCCAAGTAATAATAATAATAATTGATATTTGATATGATATAATACTGAATGTGATATAGAGGAGTATTTATGAAGAGTTGAAAATATATTTATTTTAATATTCAGATTTTTTTTTTTAGAAATAATATTCAGAACTTAATACTAATACTAATAATAATAATAATACTCCTATTATTAGGTACATGTACCACATATTTCCCTGATTCATATGGTTAAAATATAAGTGAAATATAATTACCATTTACCGGTTTATAAATAAAGTGATAAATTGAATTTTAAGAATTTTCATCAAATATAACAAAAATAAGTGTCACGTTCCTATTATTTATTGCATATATTATTTAGAATTTATTTTATGGACAAAATGATTTTTTTTTTTAAGAATGGTAAATCGTGAATTTTATTCGTGGTTAATGAAGTAGAACTTACATAATTAGATCAAGTGATATAAAATATCATTAGTTTAGATTGTATCATAAACTGAAAAATTATTCAACTCAATTGAAAAATAGTTTAGTGAGCTAATTTATATACATGAGTTAGAGAGAGAAAGAAAGGAATAGAAAAATAACAGCAAATATAACTCTAATGTTCATGGTTCGGTTTGATTGGTTTAAAGTAAATATTTTTAACCAAACTAATAAAGTCGGTTTTTAAATACTTAAACTCTTAATCAAACCAAGTAATACTATAAAATATCCAAACCAAAATTATTTGGATTCGATTTGAACAATCGACTTGGTCGGTTTGAAAAAAGTAATAAATAAATAAAATAAAATAAAAATTGAATATATCATAAAAATTTAACAAACATTAAAATAAAATCATATTATCAGATAACAATCAATCTTATCAATACTATAAAAAAAATGTAAATTCTAAATTGTATACTTAAATTCTATATCATAATAATAATAAAATTAAAGTGAAACATCCCCAAGAAGTTAGTAGGGATCAAATAACAATATAAAAATCCTCTAAAACATATAAATTCAGTATATATCTTTAACTTCTAGAAAATTTAAGTATAATTTGCATATTAGTAAAGTAAATCCTTGCTCAATCATAATTTTATTATATTATCGGTTTGGTTTGGTTTAATTGAATTTTTATTTTTTTAAATCAAAACCAAGCCAAAAATTCAGTTTATAAAAATTTTAAAACCGTAACCAACCATGAAATAACTTAAACCATGGTTTTTGGTTTGGATTGAATTGGATTAATTCAGTTTGGTTAATTTTTGTACAGCCTTACTAACTATCTAACTAATTACATGCTTAGTTAAATAATTTGTAACTGATTCACATTAGCTAACTAAATTCTCTATCCTAGCTGGCATCTCAATTGATGGACTGATATTATGCAGAGCTGGTAGTTGGTTATTTGCAGAGTTGATAGCTTGACCATTCATAACTTGATACTCCCCCTCAAGATGTGCATACATATTGTGTATGTGCATCTTGTTTAACAACAAGTCCTTGTTTCAATGCAGCCTGCCCAATCATTATCTGAGTAAGCTATCAATTGCATTTCTAAAGATGCAGACAAAAAGATTTCTTGTCCATAAGCCAACTTTAAGTATCTTAGCACTTTGTAAACTACAACCAAATGAACATCAGTAGGTCTGTCTAAGAATTGTGCCAACATATGCATTGCATAACTAATGCCTGACCTTGTTAATGTCAAATACATTAGTTTTCCCACAATTTGTCTGTATTGAGATGGATCTTTCAATAAATTCTCATATGTATGAGTCAGCTTATGGTTAACCTCTATGGAATTTTTGCTTGATTTTGCTCCTAGCTGACTGTACTCTTGAAGTAGCTCCAAAGTATACTTCCTTTGACACTAAAATTCCAGACTTTGACCTTGCAATCAAGTAAAGTGTTGTTGCTTGCTATAATAATGTCATCCACATACACTAATAAAGTAATGAAGCCCATGTTTGTAGATTTAGTGAACAAGGAATAATCTGCCTTTGACTAATTAAAACCATGCTTCAAGAGACATTCAGTAAACTTTGCATTCCATTGTCTTAAAGCTTGCTTCAAGCCATATAATGATTTGTTAAGTTTGCAAACTAATTCTTTTCTTTTATTTGGTTTACCATATTCAAATTTACCAGCCATCTCCCCCTGAATCTAGTAAACAAGAGGAATCTCCATGTTCACATCTTCAACTAAATCCCCATTTAAAAAGGCATTATTGACATCCAGTTGAGATAAATGCCAACCTCTATAGCTAAAAACTTTCTGACTATGGTATGTTTGGCAACAGGATTGAAGGTTTCTTGATAATGAAAACCTTCTTTTTGATTATAGCCCTTTGCCACTAACCTAACTTTATACCTCTCTACTATCCTATCTGCCTTGAACTTGATTTTATAAACCCATTTGCAACCTCTTGCTTTCTTGTATGTAGGTAAAACAGTTAGCTGCCAAGTTTTGTTTGTTTCCAAGGCATCAAGTTCCTCTTTCATTGCTTGTTTCCAATGATGAAACTGGATAGCTTGGAAATAAGAGGTAGGTTCAAGTGTTGAAGAAATGGACAAAGTAAAAGATCTATGGGATGGAGAAAGATTTTGATAAGAAAGTTGACTTTGTATAGGATATATAGTAGATGCAGAATGAGAAGTCGGATTGTTTGAAGTGGAAGTTTTGAGTTGGAGATGATAATCTTGTAAGTAAGATGGCAATTTGGCTTGTCTATTGCTTTTTCTCAATGGTTGAGCTTCTGTGATTGTTTGTGTTTCAATGTGTGGTTCTAAAATATCAGGTAAGTTTGAAGTATTTTGGGTATCTTCAATAGATTGATGTGTGTTAAGTTGAGTAGCTAAAATATGCGATAAGTTTGAATGATTTTGGTTGTTTTCAGTAGATTGATGTGTTTCATGTTGACTAATTGAAGAACATGATATTTGCATGTAAAAAAGAACAAAATTGATCTGTTAAAGGCTCATAAGAAAAGTTTGGAAGGACTAGTGAATATACTTTTATTGTTTCTGTGTGACTTGAATAATTTGGAAAGGTTAGTTTTGAAAATGTTGGACTATATGGAAAGACTTCTTCATGAATTGAACATCCCTTGAAACAAAAACATATTTAGAGTTCAAGTCAAACAGTTTGTAACCCCTTAACATTTAATGGATAACCTAGAAAAATGCATTGTCTTGCCTTTGTTTCAAACTTTTTCTATGATTGGTAAGATTAACAGCAAAACACAAACACCCAAAAGAGTTGAGATGTGAATAGACTAGTGTTTTGTGAAATAAAACTTCATATGGTATGTTGTTGGATAATAAAGGAGTTGGAATTCTATTGATGAGATATATTGTTGTTAAAACAACATCTCCCTAAAATTTTACAGGTAGAGAATAATGAAACAATATAACCCTTGCTACATTAAGAATGTGTTGGTGTTTCCTCTCTACAACTCCAATATGTTGTGGAGTGTAAGGACAATCGGTTTGGTGAATGATGTATTTTGAGGCATAAAAGGAAGACTGAGCAAATTCCACACTATTATATGTTTTAATAGTTTTAATGGAAGTGTGAAACTAATTAAAAATGAAATTATAAAATTGTGGAATTAAGAATGAGACTTCTGATTTATGTTTCAATAAAAATACCTAAGAACACTTACTGAATTCATCAACAATGGACAAAAAATAATGGTTTCAATACATATCAGCTTATGAGACCACATATATCCATGTGAACAAGATCAAATAGATTTTGAACTTCATTAACACGAACAAGAAATGGAAGTCTTCTTTGTTTAGCTTTGGGACAAGTCAAAAAGACTAGAGTATTTGTAATGTTAATATCAGGAAGTAAGGATTTAATTTTGTTTACAGGAATGTGTCCTAGTCTATGATGTCAGTAACGAAAGAAGCTCACAAGCAACATTAAAAGTAGTCTTAGAGATGCCAAACTAAACTTTATTACAGGGGGATTGGCTCCTTATATGAGGTTTAGTGTGATTTCCATTAACTAATTCCTATTCTTGGTTGATTATGTATTATTGATTGTATTGTTGCCACATACATGATCACTATTAGACTTTGGCATGATTCTAGGAACCAAGATTTATGTATTAATTGATATCATTCACTAAGTTGAGATGCTTACCCTTGTCTCATTATTTTCAAGCTACAGGTTTAGTCCTGAGGAGATTCTTCTGTATTAAGCCTTACTTTTTGTTCCTAAAGTGGCTAATTATCTTCTGTTTTGTATAATTATTACTTTATGTATTATTATCACTTTATGCACTGTAAACTATAATTTAGATTTCCACAATTGCAATAGTTGTTTGTATTTGAGATATTTTGGAAGGTAGAGAATAGTTGAGCTTCCTTTGTATGACTATATTATTCACTGTCAAGCAAGCATCCTTATGACTTTTCATTTTGCGGTTGAGATTCAGATGTTGATATATTTATACAGATGGATGTGAGATTATATTATGTGATCAGGTTCTGCTTGACAGGTAGACCCATAATCCTTTATTATTCAGTTTACAACTATTATACTATCGATTTTCTATTTGATTAGACAAGTTAGACTTACTACGAGCTTTGAAAGCTTTATACTTTTCAGTGCCCTAGTGCCGATCATGTGCCCCTAGAGTTGGGTCGTGACAGGTTAACACCTGTTTAGTTTGTCCTTCTTGTAAATATGAGTTTCAAATAGTGTTGAAAGGCAAGGAACCAGAAAAAGGACAATGATCCTCTTATCGAACTTCAAGCTCAGAGTACTAGACCAATACAGTAGAGGGAATAAAGGCATGTGTGGGCACAAAGACTAAGACAACCCGTTGATCAGTCTAAACATGAGGAGAGGTGGCAGACAAGGCCACAACCCAGAACATTGGATCCCAAAGATGAGGGGCAGACAAACAAACAATCAACTGATCCAAGCCAAAGAAACCAAAAGGACCAAAATGAGTTTCGGTCAAGGGAACCTAGTACCTACAAGCCAAAACTTTAACATACTGAGCAGTGGGAAACTCATAAACCACACAAGAGAAGTGTCTTTGATAGGCTCGACCCTAAGCAATTCAATAGGTCGATCCTTACAAAGACTTAGAAAATGAGGCTACAGGGGCAAAGGCAGAGGTAAGTCGGAAAGGCCAAATAGGCAGCCAAAATAGCTAGAACATGAGAAAGGGTGCAAGTTCAAAACAAGCAGAAAGCCCTTGAGGTATAGGTTCAACTATAAGAAGATGAAGCAAAAAGAGTCACACTCAAAGCTAGAATCTATCAACCTATTAACAAACCAAAATTTACAAGATAGAGGAATTAGGCCTAAGCAATAAGAAAAGAAAGGTGTGGATTCCCAAAGAAAGGTAGTTTGAGCTTCAGTCTAAGGAAGAATTAGGACAACAGGAAGGCATAATCCCACTTGAAGAGAAGAAGATTGTAGCAAGCTAGGGGGCAAACATTAACATGGTTTGTTATTTGCCCAAAGATTTATTGCCCAAGCATGAACAACAATCCACATTAGATGGAGATGTGCTGGAAGCCGAACCAACATGTGAAGATGAATAGGAGATTTGACTGTGAACCCTCAATTTTACACCCTTAAGATGCTGCCACAGCTTGACACCTACTAAATTTAGTGCGCTATGCAGAGCCGGTTAGCGAGCAGAGGTCAAGGGGGCAGCACCCCTTCGAAAAATTAGATTTTCATGCATAATATTATAAGGAGACTAACACTTTTCCAAACCTAACATGACGTTGACCGGTAATTTTTAGAATCCCAAAATTCTTGAAAATCCCAAAAACTGACCCAAAAAAAAAAAAAAAAAAAGCCTACAAATCAAACTCTGTGTGCCGTCTATTGAAGCTGCTGGCAGCGCCACCACTGTTCACCGCACTGACGTCCGTACTTGCCACGTCAGCAGCTGCAAGATAAGCTAATGGAGCCGTTGCCAAACCCTCCAGCGGCACCGTCGATGCCTCAATTTCTGTGTACCGTACCTGCACTTCAAATTTTTGATTTTACCCTTCTTTCAGCCCATTTTGGTCTTTTCACCCACCTTAATTTTTCTATAAATACCCCCCTCCATTTCCCATTTCTCTTCACACCTTAAGTACTTGTTCATTGGCTATCCATTTGCTTCTTTTTCTCTCTCTCTCTTTAATTAATTTTTCTCACACTCATTTTGAGTAATCACATTAATTAATTAATTTTTTCTTAATTAATCTTCAACTCAATTTGATTAATTAATCCTTTTAATTAATCACTTTAATTAATTAATCTTTTTAATTAATTAAAATTGGGTAATTAAGCAACCATATTATCAAACAAATCTCTTTTTAAAAATCCACCCTCCTATCCTCGTTTTCTTTCTTGAAAACGAAACTCCGCTCCGGCAAAACTACTCTCCCACCACGTAAACCCAAAAAGAATGTATAATCTCTTACCCTCACTCGAATCCCAAATCAAATCAATCCAATTAAATATGACCGATCCTTAAACCTCTCCACCTTACAGTGAAATGAACTACGTGGGTTTTGATCCACATTCAATGGGGTAAGTAAGCACGCTTGGAATCTGAATCCAAACCTCAAATCCAAATCCCAAATCAATCATTTTCCCCTTTATTTGTTTTAAATATTTGTAGTTAATTAATTTAATTAACTAGTTAATTATTTTGGAGTGAATGAGCGATATTGTGATTTTCTTAGCACCCATAAGGACTAAAGGAAATACTCTCATTTGCTTGTGAATGTTTAAATACTTGCTCTTTATTTTTTCATGAACTCATAATTATACCATGCTCATGCATTCTATAATTGTCATTAATACTTGTCATCCATGAAATCAATTTTCAAGTCAAATTAAACTAAAGAGTCAAATTGAGATTATTTTAAAATAAAAAACTTAGTCCCCGAGCTCAACTTGGTTCGAGGACTAGTAATTTTATCATTGGGTAAATTAATCAAATATTAATGAATTGGAGTCAAATTGGGTTTTTTCTTAATTTTTTCATTAAATAAATTAGGGTGGCGACTCCCGAATCTCTTTCAAAAATCAAATCAATTTTCTGAGGCGATAGTCGTTTCCAATCGTGAGCACCGAAACTCGTACCTAACCTCCCTTAAAAATCGCTTGCCTTTCCTTAAAGCAAAAAAAATCATATTTTTTCGAGCGAGGGGAGGGGCGTTTGAGCGAGGCCTCACATTGACAATCAGTATTGATTGAGGAACCACTAACTTGTCTAACCAATCATATTCAACCACTCTATATCAAGGCTGAAATTAATGGGTAATTGTCAATAGAGTGTTGGTGAACAATGGAGTATGGTAAATATTTTACTTTTGCACATATCGAAGAAGCTTGGTCTGAGTAAAAAAGATCTTGAGAAGGCCGATGTTTTAATGACCTACTTCACTGGGGGAAACAATGGCAAAAGGATTCATCTCAATAGAAATGAAGGTCGATCGTGAAACTCGACCTGAAGGGACATTTGTGGTGGATATGAGAAGCAATTACAACATCCTACTAGATTGGGGTTGGATCCATTCTAATAATTGCATCTCGTCATCCATGCATCAAATACTTATCCTATTCAGGAAAGGGTATATTGAGATTGTACATGTTGACTTAGATCCTTTTCGGGAAGAAGTCCATATGACGGATGCCTTGTTTTATGAGCCTCAGACTAAAGTGACGGAGTTGGTTCTCTCGGAGAATGGCAAATGTGTCAAGAAGCAACTTAAGTTTACTTCTTTAGATCAATCAAGGATCTTGGTGGAAGAATTATTTTGTCCTACAGAGAGTCGAACATCATCTTCCAACATTTTTAATGGTTAAGTTTAAACAATATAGAGAATGCCGGAAGAATATCACAACTCTTGTCTGAGAGAATAACATTGTTGTGGTTGAGTGTATTTACGAGGATGAAGAATAAGATCCCTCGACCTAATTGCAACTTAAAAAAATTAAAGGTGGCATCTCCTAAGCTCCATGACGAGCTGACTGAAGTGCAACCCTTTGAAAGAAATCAACTTGGGCACTGATGAAGAAGTTTGACCTATATTCATTAGCGCTAAACTCAATGCCAAATTAGAAGCTAAATTAATTTCCTTGTTGAGAGAATTTAAAGATTGCTTTACATGGAATTATGATAAGATGTCAGGCATTGACCGAGATCTTGTAGAGCATCGATTACTTATCAAGCCTGGATATATGTCGTTCAAACAATCCATGAGAAAAATGTCCAAGGATGTTGAAGAGCTGGTTCGGGAGGGAATCAAGAGACTCTTTGATGTCTGGTTCATAAGAGCAGCCACCTATGTGGAATGGCTGTTCAACATCGTCCCATTTATGAAGAAGAATAAGAAGCTGAGGATATGTATGGATTTTAGGAACTTTAACCTGGCCACCCCAAATGATGAATACCGTATGTAGATCTCAGATATGCTTATTGATACTGTGGCTTGCAATTTAATTCTAAGCTTCATGGATGGGCACTCGGGGTACAATCAGATCAAGATAGCTGAGAAAGATATAAGCAAGACTACTTTCAAATGTCCTAGACCGATCGAAACTTATGAGTGGGTTGTAAAGAGCAATCAACATTATCTTCCATGACATGATTGGTAACTTTATAGAGGTATACATTGATGATGTGGTGGTTCGGTTTCAACAAGAAGATCGACACTTAGCCGATCTCAAAAAATCTTTTGAGAGGATGAGAGAACACAATTTAAAAATGAATCATCTCAAATGTGCTTTTGGAGTATCGGCTGGGAATTTCCTTGGGTTTCTAATTCATCAAAGAGGAGTCGAGGTTGATAAGAACAAAGCTAAGGCTATCATCGAAGGTCAACCTCCCTAAACCAAGAAATAGCTCCAAAGGTTTATTGCAAATACACTTTATTGACTTGGGCCAAAAAACGACAGCCCAAAAAGTGGCAATTGAGCCGAAATTCTTGTTAGTCCTGACATTAGAGCAAACTCATGACCCATGTACAGATAATTAATTTGGGCCCTTTCTGTAAATATTAAAGCCCAATCTTGTTGTATTTACTAATCTAATTAGGAAGTTTGTAGATAATTAGGGTTTTCAAATGTAATTACTAAAGTACCCCTATAAATTCTCCTATAAATAGTATTGTAAAAGCTCTTTGTAATCTTTATCACTCACTTCAATATTAAAAAAAAAAAAAACTAATTTTGCTCCAAGATTTACGTGATCACCCATTTTAGAATCGACGGCTCATTGAAGCCTAAATATTCAACATTTGATTAACGACTCTCTATAGCCTATATATCATATCCTTAAATAAAAGTTGACGGTGTCAGCCACCTATATACCGAAAAGTCAAGTTACTTTTCTTGCACAGAATTCTAATTAACAGTTAACGGCGCTTTGACGCTTATATACTAGTAAATTGAATTAATTAATTGCATAATTTTTAATTAAGTATTAGTAGAACTGAAACAAATGACCCTTAATAAAACAATTTAAATGTTTTGATCTTAATTAATATGTTTATGTTAAATTTAGGGTTAACAAATTTAAAAAAAAAACATGTAAATACAAAATATATTAACGTCAAATATATTAATATATTGATGAATGAACGTTTGTTTGTGTTTTTTTTTTTTTTTAGGAACAAACATTAACATTACCTATATATTATCCATTACTTTCTCTTCTTATCTAAATATATTTTAAATGTTTTTTATCAAAAAATCTATTTTAAATGTTTTTATTGATTGGAAAAAATATATCTAACGTATAATTGGAAAACTTTATTTAACATTTAGGAGAAAGTATATATAAAAAGAAAAAATTATCATGGATTTAATTTTTTTTAAAAAAAAATAAGAAAAAATCTTAAAATTAGATAAAAGAAGTGCAAGTAACTAAAGATAATCTAAAAAAAACTTGTAAACCCTTTTTAAGAAAAATATTAAATCTTACTTAAAAAAATATTAAATCATTTTGTAATTTTTTGTATTTTCTTCTATCATTTATTAATAATTGATGATTTGACTTTTTATTTAAAAAAAAAAAATTGTTGGTGCAAACTATGAATATCAGGTGCTCTGTGGATATTTCGTTGCAACTGGAGGAAGTAATTTTAAAAAAAGTGACGGCGTTACATGCCTTGAATTTTCAAACCTTTTCCCCTTTCCCCATGTATATTTTTTATTTTATTTTATGGTGGATAAATTTAAAACAAAAGTACATTTAAAAATAGAATGCTTCAGTCAAAAACAAATTTCTCCGGCCTCAATTTTGAGTTTCACCTGGGGATGGTAATAGACGGGGAATTCTCCTTTTTTTTTTTTTTTTTTTTTTTTACGGAGATTTACTTTTAATGGGACAAAGATTCTATGAATTTTATTTTTATAGGGATAGTGATAGGGGAATTTTTTTTTTTTTCAACGGAGACGAGGAGTGTATTTTTTATCTCACATTTTCATCTCTGTGGGGATCCGATATTATATTTACATAATTATTTTATATATATGTCTTAGCTATTATTTAAGGTGCAAAAATTAAAGTATAATCATGTACAACCATTGTTAGTGTATTTATATCTAAAGAAATATTCCTTCAATTCCTTTTTAATTGACTTTTTTTTGTTATTTTACAAAGACTAAGAAAAAATTAACTGTGTTAAGTTCTATAAAGAAAATGACTAAATTATCCTCATTGGTTATAGAATACTAAATATTATGTGCATTAATTATAAAGTAATGAATAATAATAAAAACAAGGATAAATTTGAAAAAAAAATTAAAATTTTATTTTTTTTAAAATGACAGATAATTTAAAAAAAAAACTTCAAAAAACGTCAATTAAAAATGAATGGAGGGAGTAATAGGTATATGAAAAAGAAAAATAGCAAGAATTGTGCAAAAAAAAAAAACATATATATATACTAATATACATATGATATGAAAAAATAGATATATATAAGATATCTAAAGAAATAATAGATATATGAAAAAGAAAAAGAAAAAAAAAAAAGCAATAATTCTAGTTTAAAAAAAAGTGATGATGTTGGGTTTCGAAACCCAACAATGTGGCACGGTAAAGAAGGAGTGTTGTGTTTTCTAAATAGAGAAAATATTTTTTTTCTGTTTTCTAAACAATAGTTATAATTTGAAAATTTCTAAAAATAAGTTTATAGTTTTATAAATTAGAAAATATTACAATTAAACATCTAGTTCTATTTTCTAGTATTTTTGAAGTATTTTTTTTTTCTGGAAAACTGGCATTATTTTCACAACTAAACAGATCCCTAGCTTCCTTTTTCTTTTTCTCTTTTATTCTCTCTTAAGTTTTTATTTTTTGAGTCACCACCGATCTTCTCTTTTAATCGGTAGTGGTTCATTTCTCTTTTTTATTTAAATTATCTATTAAATAAATAGAGATATCTCTATATTTGTTTTTTGACATAGATTTATTATTAGTAATATTGTTTTTTAGTTTTCCTTTTGGGGTTTTTCATTCCCTTGATGGGATTTATTAGTTCTTTTTTCATAAAAGTAATTTGTTATTCTCTTATAAAATATTTTCGTTCTCTTGGACTATTTATGGTATTTGAGTTGGTTTTGAATTTGTTATTGATATTCAATCATTCGGCTTGTTCAAAACATAAAAGTTAATTTGTGACTTAATTGCCAACAAGCAGAGCACAATTTTCATTGAGTTGCCAGTTCAAATGCTCTATCAACACAATTGAAGAATATTGAAATAAATTCAAACCATATTATTTTGGTACTTTTTGATGTATGTTCTTATGTTTTTATTTATGTTTTGAAATCCAACCAGTTCAACTGAAAAAACTAGAAACCGGTCCACATATTGGTTCGGATCACCTATAAACCCGATACATTTTGTAACGAGTGTTCACAATGTGTAACCATGTTGTTAAAATCGGATCGGACCAGTTAAATCGAAAACCGATCACTGGTCTGGTTTTAAATTATAAAAAACCAGATAAATTATGAACCGAAAAAATCAGTTTGAACCGAAAAAAATCGAAAAAACCAGTGACCGGTCGAACCAAATTTTTTCAAAACGACACCGTTTTGGACTAAAAAAATTTAAAAAAAAGAGAGAGAAAATGGCAGATAAATTAAATTAGACGGGTCGGTCCGTGAACCTACAAGAAAATCGGTTTAACCTCCGATCCGATTTTAATAACATTGATGTGTAACGAACATTACTTTACTTTCTATCTAATTGTAATGTTCGTTCATAACATGTAACGTACGTTACTCATATATATCAGCAAACATATAATAAATATATGTTATTTAAAATTTCGGTTTAACTCCAGTTTGATATCGGTTGAACTTTTGACCCGTAACCCTCTGCCTTACTGATTTTAAGATCGGGTCAAATTTCAAAACATAAGTTTTTATTTTTAGATTAAAATGTACTATTTTTAATATATGAAAAAAAATTTATGATTTTTCCTTAAAAAAAAAAAAAACTTAACCCAACTCAAACGGTCAAACTCGACTAGGTAAAATTCAGATGGGGATTTGATTCAACTTGGAATGAGAGAAATAGAGTTTGAGTCCGTGTTAGGTTGGGTTGGGGAGAACTCAAACTTAGTAACAGCCTAACAGGGCTGCCCTAACCCCAATTCCACCAGCGGCCGGAACAAGTCTAGTCCATTATGTATGGTCAACTGACCGCTGATGGCACGCTCGTAATTACAACCCGAATTGCGGGCATTGTAACTATGTACATTTTAAATATAGTAAGTACATACTAAATAGCATAAAATCTAAAGATATCCCACGTGTAAATGTGAATCTTTTGACAATTCGACATGTAATACCGGAGTATGGAATTGTGCATAAAAAAAAAAAATATATATATATATATATATATATATATATGGAAAAGTTAGTAAATATGATAAGAACATATTTTCATATTAGTATAAAAATAAATTCACAATGCATATTTATTTTTAATTTATAGTTACACGAGTAAGAAAAATTTAATCATGTGTGAAAAATATATTATTATTAAATAAATAAACGAATAAAAAAGTCAAAAAATAACTTTAAAAAAATAAAAAAATAAAAAAAAAAAAGAAAAGGAGGAGAGGACGACACGGCTTTAGCACGCACATCAATAATGAAATTGACAATAAGATTTCAGCTTTCTTGATTTAAAAATAAATAAGTAAAAATTTTATTAAATAAAAAAATAACACCAAATACCTTATTTTTCTTTTTTTATTAATTCATCCGAACGTGTAATTTTTTAACTTTAAAATATTTTTATTAAAAAATAAAAAAATTAAGGTAGTATTTAGTAAAATTGAAAATTAAATGCTAAATATAATAAATATTGAAATTTTTAAGTATTAAATATAATTAATTTTTTTGATAATTGTTATTACTGAAAATTATTAAATTTTTTAATTGAAAATTATTAATTTTTTTATTGGACATAATTAATTATGTGATATTGATATTTAAGTTTTAACCATTAAATACGATTTTAAAATTAAAAAATAAATAAAAAAAATTTAGAAGCTATAATCATATTAGGAAAATATTTATCATAAATTTTTAAAAAATATGTTTATGGTATAAAAGTCACTTTAATATTATGATAAGTTTAGAAATTTAAGAAAATGCTAAGTGTATAAAAGTCATTTTAATAAAAAAAATTAAAAACTTAATAGTTAAGCGTGTTCAAAAAAAATTTTCAGCCAAATATTTTAACTTACCATTTTAAGTGGTTTTTTATTTAATTGAAAATTTTAAGTTGAAACCATTTTATGTTATCAAACAATTTTAAAATTATAAATGTTGAAAATATTAAATTAAATAATAAGATGAGTTATCAAACACTCCTTAAATTTTTTTTTTTTTTTTTTAATGTGCTAAAGATATTAGTTAAGAAATAACAATTCAGACATAAATAAATAAATAAATTAATCTAAATACAATTCTATCAAATTTTTAATTTTTTTCATTCAATTTATTTTTTAATTAATTTAATTATTTTTATTCGAAATAACTAAATTTTGTTTTGAAATAATTGATTACTAATTAAATTTTATTTGAAATAGTTGTTTACTAATTATATTTTATTTGAACTGACTACTCTTAAAAAACGTTTTTAAGATACTTATTAGAAAAATTATTGTCTTAAAAATTTGCAAGGCACTCGTTGAAAAATTATTGTCTTAAAAGTTTCATATATTTTTGTTAAGAAAAAGTCGGAGTCATGGTTGGTATATATAAGCAGGTGTTTTTTATGGTTACTTTATTTTTAATAAAGTAAATTTATTTTGTTTTATTGACTATTACGAAAAAAAATGACTATTTTACGAAAAATTACAATCTTTTTATTTTTTTTCGTAAATTAAATTATTTTTTCGTAATTCTTATTGATTGCTAAAAAAGTTTTAATTTTACGAAAATATAACTTATTTTGTGTAAAACAATAATTTTACAAAAAAGTTCATAAATTAACAAAAAAAAAATAATAATAATTTCGTAATTATGAAAAAAATAACTTTCTTACGAAAAATCACAATTCTCTTATATTTTTTCGTAATTAAAACTAATTTTTCGTAACTTTTTTTAATTGCGAAAAAATTTAATTTTATGAAAATATGATTTATTTCGTACAAAACAATAATTTTAAAAATAAATTCATAAATTAACGAAAAAGAAAAATAATTTCATTAATTTTATACTTGATAAATAAATAATTAAGGAATTAAAAAGTGGGCTTGTTCTGGACCCAGGCTTATATAGCGCAGGGGGAGGGGGGAGAATCCACCGATTTACACTTGAATTGGGCTTTAGGCCCAGTTCTTGTGCACACGAGCCTTGCTCCTCTTCTTGGCTCTTTACAAGTGCAAGATGGTTTGATAGTTTAAAAAGCCTTTTACAAAATTTTTTTTAAGTAATGTGAGATATGTTACTTTTGAAATATACAACTTTACAACAGTTGTAATGTGTAAATTTTAAAAATTATCTATTATTTAGAAATTCAAATTTTGTAAGAACTCGATTTAGATGAATTATATTTCATTAATTTTTATATTTGGAATGAGTTAATTTATACAATTCAATTTTTTTAATGAAAACGATTTCAAGATAAATAAAAATATGTTATTTTATAAATATTTAATTTAATTAAAATTTGATTTATAGTTAAATTATACAAATATAGAAGACAACCTCCTAAAATTTCAATTCATTAGTTATTGTTAAATAAATAAAAGTTATTAAGAAAATAAAATAAATGAAATTCATTATTTATGTTTGGAATAATTTTTTCATAAAAATTCAATTTACTTTAAATTGAATTGAATTATATTAAATGAATTTTTCTAAATGAAGTTTATAATATTCAAACATAAAATTTTAGTTTTTAGTTTTTTATAAAAATATTTCAGAAAGCTGCCTTTATTCTACAAGTAAACACTTATTACCATTCTATTACGCATCTCTCCAATATTCTAAATTAGCTTTTTTTTTAGAGAAATGACATTAATGTCATATCAAACAAGTAATAAAGTATAAAGGTTGGTGCCAAAAACCTCATGTAATTGAGTTGAGTCCAAGCAATGATAAATTTGAGCTTCTTTGATTAAAAAATAAATAAATTAACTTATTTGAAGCACGAAATCGTAAATTATTATATATATATATACAAAATCAAAGGAAAATACTTTCAAAAATTCCGTGTATTGACAACCGTTGACATTATCAACGTCCACTTTGTAATGGAATCAGAAACTTATGCACTTATTCAAGAAGAAAAATAAGAAATATATATATATATAATGCCATCTCATATGAATATAAATAATGGACGATTGTCATGCAAATTTTTAATAACCATTTAAATAATAAAATCAGAAAAATATACTCTATTTAATTTTCTTTAAAAAGAAAAATCCTTTTCTTAGGTGGTGTTTGGTAAAACTGAAAATTAAGTGCTGAATACAATAAATACTGAAATTTTTAAGTGCTGAATATAATAATTCAGTTTGATAACTATTATTACTGAAAATTATTAAACTTCTTTATTGGATATAATTAATTATGTGATATTGATATTTAAGTTTTAACTATTAAACACAGTTTTGAAATTAAAAAAAATAAAATTATAAATAAAAAAATTTAGAAGCAATAATCATATTAAGATAATATTTCTCATAAGTTTTTTAAAAAATAAATATTATTAAACTTTAAATGAATATTTAAGAATATGATAAGAGTGTAAAAGTTACTTTAATAAAAAATTTTTAAAAACTCAATAACTGAGCGTGTTCAGTAGAAATTTTAAGTTAAATATTTTAACTTACCATTTTAAGTAGTTTTTGACTTAATTGAAAATTTTAAGTTGTGATCATTTTATGTTATCAAACCATTTTAAAATTAATAAGTGCTGAAAATATTAAATTAAGTAATAA
>CATKHJ010762965.1:0-28171 GCA_949750685.1 Vernicia montana
GTTGTATAACTCAAGATTTCAAAATTTTTAATGTAGTCATTATATAGTCATTATATAACCATTGGAACTTGTCTAGTACCGTTTTTAGAGCACTAAAAATGGTTGTTTGAGCATGGAATGAAGACCTATATATATCTAAAGACTCAAGGTGAAGTTAAGTGAAGTTTCCATACATCAAGAATATCTTTGTGTGCTTAAATTTATTCTATGCTAGATTACATTATTCTATTTTTTGTACTAGCTATTTGCAAGAGTGAGATTAGTTTCATTCTTCTCAAATCTTTCTTTATTATAAGGTTTGAGTGTGAGCGTAGTGAAAACACTTGTGAGGTTTGAGTGTGAGCCTAGTGAAAACACTTGAAGGGTTTGAGTGTGAGCCTTGGGAAAACACTTGTAAAGTTTGGTGTGAGCTTAAACATTAAGTTGGGAGTGAACTTGGTAAAACTCCATTGATAGTGAAATACCTAATTGTTGATTGGGGAGTGGATGTAGGATGTAGGTTGGTTATAATCCGAACCACTATAAATCCTTGTGTTCTTTCTTTTTCTTTCTTTCTTGTTCAATTATTATTTTTTTTAATTGCCCACCAATTCAACCCCCCTTCTTGGTTCATCTTAGGCAACACATCTCATATTCCTTAGCTTTAACTGTTCACACAGAAGGTTTATGAACGAGCCTTCAAATAGATGAACAAGCGTTCATGTTCTGTGAATGAACATTCATCTCTATTTCCTCATTTTACTATTGTTCACACAGGGGCTTTCTGAACGCACTTTCAACCTTATGAATGAGTGTTCATGTCCATGAACGAGGGTTCAAGACTATGAATGAGTGTTCACACTCCAAAACTTTCAAAACATCCAACAATTCACCACATACATCCATAAACTCACCTTATTAGCCTTATCTCAATATAAAAACCATATAATCATCATATATCACTTTGCATACAACCCATAGCTCATAAATATACTTGGTACACATATAATAACTCATATAAAGGATCCAATGAATACACATATGAATTTGGGGTATTACATTATCCCCTCCTTATAAAAATTCAGCCTTGAATTTTACAAATACATATAGTTCACTTATATTACACATGAAACAAATAGAGGTACTTATGTAACATATCTTTTTCACTTTCCCATGTACACTCTTCTACATTATGATTCTTCCATTGTACTTTAACCATTGTGATTTCTTTGTTTCTTAACTTATTCACTTGACAATCAATGATTGCAATCGGTACCTCCTCGTAGGCCAAGTTCTCATCTACCTCAATAGCTTGTGGTTGTAACACGTGTGATGGATCCAACACATACTTCATCAACATAGACACATGGAATGTGGGATGTACATGACCCAAACTCGGTGGAAGAGCTAGTCTGTAGGAGACATTGCCGACTCTTTTCAACATTTCAAATGGTCCCACAAACCTAGGTGAAAGCTTGCCTTTCTTGCCAAATCTCATCACACTTTTCATAGGATAGACTTTAAAAAACACATGGTCTCCTATGAAAAAGTGGACATCTTTCCTTTTCGGATCTGCATAACTCTTATGCCTACTGAAGGTAGTCTTCAATTTCTCTCGTATCATTGGCACTTTCTCAGAAGTCTCCTTAATCAATTCTAGTCCTTCAATGTGCTTGTCTCCTACTTCCATCCAACATACCGGTGATCTACACTTCCTCTCATACAATGCCTCATACGGTGCCATACCAATAGTAAAGTGATAACTATTATTGCATGCAAACTATATTAAGGGCAAATACTTATCCCAACTCCCACCAAAGTTTAGCACACACATTCTGAGCATATCCTCTAGAGTCTGTATGGTTCTCTTTGATTGTCCATCGGTCTGTGGATGAAATGTTGTACTGAAGTCTAATTGAGTACCCAATGCTTCTTGGAACTTGTGCCAGAATCTAGATGTGAATTGAGTACCTCTATCTGAAATGATAGATACTGGTACACCATACAGGCTCACAATCTTGTTCAAATACAACTGTGCATATTGGGTTATCATGTAGGTTGTTTTAACTTTCTAGGAAATGAGCTGACTTGGTCAATCTGTCAACTATCACCCGTATAGAGTCATAACCTTTAATAGTCTTTGGCAACCCTAACACAAAGTCTATCGTAATACGTTCCCACTTCCACTCGGGTAGCTTGATCTCTTGTAATAGACTAGATGGCTTTTGGTGTTCAAACTTGACTTGTTGACATGTCAAGTATGAAGACGCATATTTAGCCACATCCTTCTTCATACCAGACCACTAATAGCAACTTTTTAAGTCATGATACATTTTGGTTGTGCTTGGATGAATACTATAAAGTGTTTGATAGATCTCTTTCATGATCTTCTCTCTAAGATCATTCACATCTGGTACACATAACCTCTTCCCATGCATCAACACATCATCTCTCAACTCAAACTCTATTGTTTGACGTGCTTGTACTTCTCTCTTCAACTTTACAAGTGAGATCTTCATCTTGCAATGCTTTAATCTCATCAATCAACTTGGGTTTCAATTGAAAATGAGCAATTAACATTTGGGATTCTGAAATCTCAAATTGCAACCCCTTGTTGAATAACTCCTTCAACTCTTTTATCAAAGGTCTCTTCCCCACTGCAATATGGGCTAAACTCCCCATAGATTTTCTACTTAACGCATCTGTTACCATATTAGATTTACCGGGATGATAAATGATTTGACAATTATAATCCTTGAGTAGCTCTATCCATCTCCTCTGCCTTAGGTTCAAGTACCTCTGTTGTAAGATGTACTGGAGACTCTTGTGATCAGTGTAGATTTCACACTTCTCACCATAGAGATAATGTCTCCATATCTTAAGGGCAAAGATAACTGTTGTCATCTCTAGATCATGTGTAGGGTAGTTCATCTCATGCTTCTTTAATTGTCTTGATGCGTATGCAGTCACCTTTCCATGTTGCATAAGAACACATCTAAGTCCCACTCTTGAAGCATCACAGTATATTGCAAATCCACCTGATCCTTCCTGTAATGCTAGTATTGGAGCTGTAGTGAGACAAGTCTTGAGTTTCTGAAAACTCTTTTCACACTCATCATCCCATTGGAATTTCACTTTCTTCCTTGTTAACTTGGTTAATAGTGAAGCTATCTTAGATAAATCTTTGATAAATCTCCTATAATAACCTGCCAAGCCAAGAAAACTATGCACTTTCGTCACATTTGTGGGTCTAGGCCAACTCAACACTGCTTCAATCTTCTTATGATCCATTTGAATGCCATCTTTAATAACCACATGTCCTAAGAAGCACACATGATCAAGCTAAAACTCACATTTCGATAGTTTGGCATATAAATGATGCTCCCTTAGAGTCTGCAATACTACCCTCAAATGCTCTTCGTGCTCTTCTCTACTCTTAGAATAGATAAGGATGTCATCAATGAAAATAATGACAAACTTATTCAAATATGGCTTAAATACTCAATTCATCAAGTCCATAAATGCAGCTGGAGCATTTGTCAAACCAAATGGTAACACCGTGAATTCATAATGACCATACCTTATTCTAAAAGCAGTCTTACATATATCCTCACTCTTGATTCTAAGCTGATGATAGCCCGATCTGAGATCAATCTTGAAGAAGTGACTAACTCCTTATAATTGATCAAACAAATCATCTATCCTTGGTAAAGGATACTTGTTCTTGATAGTCACCTTATTCAACTGTCTATAGTCGATGCAAAGCCTAAGTGGTCCATCCTTCTTCTTCACAAAGAGGACGGGAGCACCCCATGGCGAACTGCTCAGTCTTATGAACCCCTTATCCAATAAATCTTGCAACTGAACTTTCAATTCTTTTAACTCCATATGTTTCATTGTGTAAGGAGGGATGGATATTTGTTGCGTACCAAGGAGAAGCTCGATATTGAACTCAACCTCTCGTTCAGATGGCAATCTTGGCAACTCTTCTGGAAATACATCTGGAAACTCACTAACTATTGGCAGTTGTTGCACCTCATTAGGAGTCTCCCTTGTATCAACCATATGTACCAAATACCCTTGACACCCCTTTTTTAAAAGTCTTCTCGCCCCAATGGCCGATATGAAATTGGAAGGTACATCACTTATATCCCCTTGAAACATAAACTCATACTCATCTTATGGTTTGAACTCTATCTTTTTCTCACGACAATATATATTTGCATGGTACTTGGACAACCAATCCATACCAAGAATCACATCAAACTCTAGTACCTCCAACTCAATTAAGTCCACTAGATGTTGTGAGGCCTCGCTCGAACGCCCCTCCCCTCGCTCGGGAAAATGAATGTTGTCTTAAGGAAAGGCGAGCGATTTTTAAGGGAGGTTTAGGTACGAGTTTCGGTACTCACGATTGAAAGCAGCTATCGCCTCAAAAAATTGATTTGATTTTTGAAAGGTTTGGGAGTCGCCACCCTAATTTATTTTTAATGAAAAAATTAAGGAAAAACCCAATTTGACTCTAATTTATTAATCTTTAATTAATTTACCCAAGGATAAAGTCACTAGTCCTCGAACCAGATTGAGCTCGGGGACTAGGTTTTTGATTTTTTTAAAAAAATAATCTCAATTTGGCTCTTTAATTTGATTTGACTTGAAAATTAATTTCATAGATGGCAAGTATTAATGACGATTTAAAGTGCATGGGCATAACATAATTATGAGTGCGTAGGAAAATAAAGAGCAGGTATTTAAACATCCACAAGCAAAGGAGAGTATTTCCTCTAACCCTTATGGGTATTAGGGAAATCATAAGATCGCTCCTTTATTCCAAAATAATTAAATTAACTAATAACATTAATTAACATTTACATGTACAATTGATTTATATTGAAAAATAAAAGGGGAAGGGGATTGATTGGGGATTTGGATTTGAAACTTGGATTTAGATTCCAAGCTTGCCTACGTACCCCACTAAATGGGGGATCGAAACCCACATAGTTCATTCCACAGTGAGGTGGAAGGGTTTAAGGATCGGTCAGATTTGATTAGATTGATTTGATTTGAGGTTTGAGTGAGAGTAAGAGATTATACATTCTTTTTGGGTTTGTGTGGTGGGAGAGTGGTTTTACCGGAGCGGAGTTCCGTTTTGTAAAATGAGGTTGGTTTAAAAAAAAGGAAATTAATTTGATTGATTTAGTTGCTTAATTACCCAATTTTAATTAATTAAAGTGATCTAAAATGATTAATTAATTAAAATCAAAGGATTTTTAATTAATTAAAGTGATTAGGGTGATTACTCAAAATGAGTGTGAGAAAATTAATTAGAGAGAGAGAAAGAAGAGAGCAAGTGGATAGCTATCAACAAATGCTTAAGGGGTGAAGAAAATGAAGAGGAGGAGGGGGGTATTTATAAGTGAAGTGAAGGTGGGGTAGTTTAGGAAGAAAAAATGTGAAAAGACCAAAAGGATGAGGTCAAAAGGGCTAAAAAATGGGCTGAAAAGGGGGTAAAAATGTCATTTTGGTGCACAGGGGGACAACACCAGCGAAAAAGCCGGAGGCTCCGCCAGGGCTTCCGGCGAATCCGCCGAGGGTCCCAACGGCTCTGACCACCTGCCACTTCTGGCAGGAAGAAAAGCTCCACGCAGAGGGGCAGTGGCTCCTCCTAGCAGAGCCTCCGGCCTCCCCTGAGGCAGTCGCCGGGAGGCCTGGAGGATCCGCAAGGGAGGCCGACGGACGGCATGCTACAGGGTCTAATTTATAGGCTTTTCAGTTTTTGAGTCAATTTTCGGGGCTTCCGAGTCAGTTTTTGGGGTATTTTGAAGTCTGAAAAATTACCGGTCAGTGGCGGTAGATCCGAAATTAATTATCGAACATTTTGACAGTTAGTTTTGGAAAAAATCGGGTCAGTTTCAGGAAAGTGTTATCTGGTACAGAAAGTCCGATCAGGATCAGAAAAGTGTCAATTTTGATAATAAAAAAAAATATTTTGGTCAGCTTTGGAGAGTTTAGAAATAATTTTGGAGGTGCTAAATTGAGGGTTCACAGAAGCATTCTCTCATCTATCCCCACCATGCAAGAGTGATACACATGTTTCACTTCTTATATTTCCCTTAAAGGTGTGGACACTTCTAAGGGAATGTTCATAATCTCTCTACTCTTTCCCAGTTTACAAAACACGATGAAACAAATGAATGTGTAGCCCCCAAATTAAATAAAACTCTAGTTGACACATCTTGTATAGGGAGAATACATGTCACTGTAATGTTGGAAGTACGAGCCTTCTGCTGATTAAGGGCAAATACTCTGCCTCTACCTCTCCCTTCTGAAGCTTGACTGGTTCCGAGCTCTTGGCCTTGCCCTCTTCCTCTACCATCTGAACTCCTAATATCAGGTCTAGCCATCTATACTATAAACTAAGAAGTAGCAGGTGCATTCTGTTGATCTCCCCACAAAGGACAACCTTTAATGAAGTGCCCTGCATGACCACATTTATAACATGTCCCCGCAGTTGTTCTGCATATCCCATCATGTTTCCACCCACATATAGCACAAGTAGGTCGGCTGTAACTTTACTGCTCATGTCAAAGTGCAAAACTAATGGCTGGAGCAAAAGCCACTGATACCCCTCTAGTCTGTCCTCTACTTTGACTACCTCTCCATGTGGTGGCTTTGAATCATGGTAGAAGTAGCAGGCTCAACTATCTTCACATGGGAACTACTCCCTTCTCCCCTGTTCGGGTTACCAGAATTCTTAGGCTTGTTCTTATTCCTCTGGTCTCTCTCTGCTCTATCCTCCTTGCTTTTAGATTTCATTTGTTTTGCCTTGTCAATCAACTTAGATAGGGAAGTAAATTCAATGGCACATAGAGCATTGTGTAGAGGTGCAATCAAACCTCTCTGAAACCTCCTGATCTTAGCTGCCTCAGTAGGAACTACATCATGGCCACATTTACTCAACTGATTAAATTCCTTGGCATACTCGGATACGGTCATGCCTTGTTGTTTTAGTCTCTCGAATTGGGCAATTTTGTTTTCTCTTTCTCCTTCCCTTAGGAATTCATATATCATAATCTGCTTGAACTATTCCCACACTGGAGGAATCTCATCATATAGCCTATTTTCCACCTTTTGTTGAAACTAATTCTAAGCATCATCTTTCAACAAAAGTCCACTAGTTCGATTGCCCTAGCATTAGAACAAGGTAATCGCCTCACAACCTTCTCAATCGCTTTGAGAAACCCATGTGGTTCTTCTCTATTCTCCCTATGAAACTCCGGAAGTCCCATTTTCATGAAACTATACATGCTTACCCCATCATAATCAATCACCCTACTAGCCACATGCCTAGAAATAGGAGCATTCACAGGAATCGGTGGTGGTGGTGGTATTCTCTCATATGCTGGTGGAGGAGGAGGCGGTGGTGCTACATTAGCATCTCGTTGCCTTAATTGCCTAAATTCCATTAATTCTCGGCGTGGTTCTTCATTTTCATGCCTTAAATTAGTATCATCACCTCTTGGTTGAACATTAATTTCCTCCACTTGAACCCAGCGTCTAACTCTAGGTGATTTAAATGGTTCCTCATGAATGGAGGCGACATCAGAAGCCACATCTGGTGCATTTACATCCTCAAAGGGAACTCATCTCGGTCTACCTCTTCCCCTTCCTCTTCCTCTTTTAAGAGGCATCTATAAAATAAACACAGAACAAAAGATTTAATACATGACGGTTAACGTAGATTTACATATAAACGATGACTTCAACAGACATAGAGGAATTTTCCTAAGCTCCATGATGCTCACATAACCTAAATCTCGTATATTCTAAACTAGACTTAACATTATGCTCTGCTACCAACTTTGTCACAGCCCAACTTCGCAACTGTAACGGTCCTAGGGCATTGGTAGGCATAAGGCTATCGAAAACCTGTAGAACCCTTCTCAACACACAATCCTCATTGCATCATAACAACTAGAACAACTCATCCCAAGATCAGAACTTGAACACATACACATATACTCATCTATCTCATCATATCACATACCTATACATGCACTTGCTAATAAACTCATAAGTTCATAATACTCATATCATCCCATAGATTCTCATAAAACAATATGTATAATATCATCCATTTAAGGCCAAAAGAATAACTCTCTCTACACTCATGGAGCACTACAATATACTTCAATTACAAATAAATAAAGAAAAAATTACATTGATCAAAATAGTTCTCTAGGAAGAAAGATGCCTGAAGAACCAAGCTAATAAACTTCTAATCTCCTGAAAAATGGAATCATTAAGGAGATAAAGCAGTGAGTAAAGAATATACTACCATACTTGTGAGTCTAGGTAATTCAAAGCTAGCTCACAAAGATGGTAGGGCTCATAACTCGTCAAATGACTTACAATATAGTAAATGGTATTCATATAACTCGTAGATGTCAATAACTCATATTATACAAGGATATATATATATATCCTTGTATATATATATATTCCTAATATATTACGAGAATGATTTCTATTTCCATTCTCGTAATATATTAGGAATATAGGCACTTTATTAGCATATTCCCCTCGTAATAAAAAGTAGAGGCCGAATTAGCATACTCTTCATCGTAATAAGAGTAGAGGTTTATTAACATACTCTTCCTCGTAAATACATGAAAATGATCGGGTTTCACGTCTAGGACAATTTACCCTTCCTAGATAGGGGTAGGATATTATATCCTATTCATTGGGTTACAATGTGCACAATGTCTGATGATTAACCCATATCAGACGGGGATTTCTATACCATTAAAGGTTGTCAGTATATAAATAGAATAATTGAGGTTCTCATACTCATAGGCATATAAACATTATATGGTTCTCATAGTTTGGAATTCTCATGAAACAATGTAGTTCAATAATATAGAAATTTTGATTCAATTGCTCATTCATATATTCATACTTATGGTAGCTTAACAATAAATAGGCTTTAAGCCTTATGATAACAAAAACAAATATAATAGTATATTTTTTACTCAACTTAGCCAAAAAGAATGCTTTATAAACTCTATGGAAGTCCTCAATCACATCAAGCAATATGGCTCATCACAACCATCATGTTCCCCATCAAGTCTTCTAGGAGGAACTATTCACATAAACACATATAATGACAATAAATAGATTAACTCATGGTCTTAATCACCATATACATACTAGTCTCATGATTCTTAATCCTATTCCCTCCCCAAACATAGACTCATAACAAGAAAAAATAAGAAATAAGAAAGAACTCAAAATCCTAACTTACCTCTTCATAACTGCTTCATTAATAGAAGAAAGGATGACCTCTAGTAACCTTAGATCCCTTAATTGATGCAATAAATGAAGTATCTTGCACTTAATGTGAGTGGGTGTGGTGTTTCTCTTGGAGTTTTAGGGCTAGGAAGGAGCAAATGGCTTAAATGAACTGATTTGGGGCTAAATTTCCTTTATTTAGCCTGTCAAATTTGCTCAGGCCCGACAACGAGCGTTCATCTCATATTCCTTAGCTTTAATTGTTCACACAGAAGGTTTCTGAATGAGACTTCAAATAGATGAACGAGCGTTCACTTGCATGAACGAGCGTTCATGTTCTGTGAATGAACGTTCATCTCTATTTCCTCATTTTGCTACTATTCACGCATGAGCTTTCTGAACGCACATTCTACCTTATGAACGAGCGTTCATGTCCATGAACGAGGGTTCAAGACTATGAACGAGTGTTCACACTCCAAAACTTTCAAAACATCTAACAATTCACCACATACAGCCATAAACTCATCTCATTAGCCTTATCCCAATATAAACACCACATAATCATCATATATCACTTAGCATACAAACTCATAGCTTATAAATATACTTGGTACACATCTAATAACTCATACAAAGGATCCAATGAATGCACACATGAACTTAAGGTATTACATGATTGCCCGAATCACTGGTGCCCGGCCAGTTCGCTAGATTTTTCCCTGAGTCTTGAGAATCCGATTTTTAAAGCTTACTCGGACTGGCCTGAGGACTGATTTTTTTATTTTTCTGGTTCGGGTCTAACAACTATGTTTAAGATTATTGGTAACCACTCTCTCTAATAAAGGTTTGATAAATAAATTTACTCTGAACTTTAAGTGTTTTTACAATTATACTTTTTCTTTTTCTTTTTTGTTAATCCTACCATAATTTAAAATTTTAATTACAATTTTACTCTAAAACTAAATTGAAAATAATAATAATAATAATAATATTTCATATTAATTTGAAGGGTAAAAATGAAATTGACATTATAACTTATTATACCGTAATATCAATATAATTTTTAAATTTTGATAGGAATTAATTAAATTATTCAATTTTATAAATTTAGTAAACTATTAATAATTAAATTAATGACTCAATAAATCATATTTGTAAAATTAAAAAGTTAAATTAATTTTAATTAAAATTTAAAAATTAAATTGATAATATAATATAATAAATCTAAGAATCAATATGATATAATAAGTTTACAATATGATATAATTAATATTTTTTTTTTATAATTATAATTTAGAGCAGAATTGTAATTAAAATTTCAAATTAAAGTAGTGTTAAAAAATATATCAAAATATAATTTAATGATAAATATACATGTTATTTGTGTAATAGACTCGTGTTGGATTCCTTGTTCAATGCTAGAAAAAAGTAGTATTGAAAAAACAATTATTCATTAGATCTCTTAATAAATAATAATAAGATATATAAAACATTGGAATTCAATTGCAAGTAAAACTTGATTAAGAAATTCAAGTGAGCCAGTTGGAAAGAAATATTCTAAAGCAGAAAGCCTTTTCAGTCCATTTTGTATGGCTGCAATTGCAATATTCTCTACATATGCTTCAATTCTCTCTTGCAAATCTTTCCCTAGTAAACTCTCCATAATTTTGGACAATGAACACAGCAAAAAAAGCCGCCCAGCTTCTCTCATCTCACAACGTCAGTGCTCTCTTCGACTCCGTTGAGGCCTTTCTCTTCGATTGCGATGGTCAGTCAATCTTATTCTCTCATTCCCATTAATTTCTTCGGGTTTTTTTTTTTTTTTTTTGAAGTAATGTTTGTTTGTTATGATTTGTATAAATTTAGGTGTGATTTGGAAAGGCGATAAGCTCATTGATGGCGTTTCTCAAACACTTGAACTGCTTCGCTCTAAGGCATTTTTTATTCATTCCCTTCATATATATCTCTATTGTGTACTTTGTAAATCTATATTTGTGTCAATGAAATTGAATTTTTTTTTATGATTCAGAGGAAGAAACTGGTTTTTGTGACCAATAATTCCTCGAAATCAAGAAGGCAATATGCGAAGAAGTTCTCTTCTCTTGGAATTTCAGTTAGTGAGGTTTGTTTTTAGTAGAATTTCAATTCCCATTTTTTAATTTAGAGCTTATTTTGGTTTTCTTGATGTGGGTTTGTTTTCAAATGGTTGTAGGATGAGATATTCTCCTCATCTTTTGCGGCTGCTATGTACTTGAAGATTAATAATTTTCCTCAAGAAAAGAAGGTTGGTGTTACTCTTCACTTACCCTTTTGTATAATTTTTTCGTTATTGATGAATGCTAATCCAAATCCTTGTCATAATGTTGAACCATATTCATGTTAATGCTGTCTAATGTGGTAACGTTATCATTTATACAAAATCATTGTAAATATGATCGCATTTGTTGGTGTTGGTGCATAGCATTGTCTGTGTACTGTTTAGTTTCTCATGGATTTTTTTATAGGTATATGTGATAGGTGGGGAAGGGATAGTAGAAGAGCTGCAGCTTGCTGGATACACAGGTCTTGGTGGCCCAGTATGTCCTTCCAAATTTTCATACCTGATTTTCTATTTGCTTTCTTGATTTCTTTCTCTTAATTCTTTTTTTTTTTTTAAGATTGGATTTGAAGCTCTTGAGAAGTGATTTGGTAGCGCTTGTTGTACTCTGTTTCATGTCTTCCAAGGAGTTGATAGACATATGGATGCATTTTCTAGGATCTGCAAATTTTTTTTTTAATGTAAATAATTCTAATTAAGAAACATTTGTCAGAACATTTAGGTGGGTTTTACTAATATTACAAATATTTGGAATTATGAGGTCCAAAATTGGGAAGAGTCTTAAGAATTTATGCAATATGAATGCTTTGTTCAATTTTGAAATTTTGGGTGTTATGCTAGTATGCTAGCAAGGATTTATAAAGGTATATAGAAGGAAAGATGCTTTTGAGGCACATCTTTGATTCCAAATTGACCATATTAGATCACACACCTCAGGATCTTTCCAAAACCGCTCATCATTATAAATGTCCTGCTTTGTGGGGTGCATGAGCAGTGGCCTGGTTTCTACCTTACCAAACAAGAGACCATGTTGTTTGTATAGCATAATAAAAACAAAACTTTTCATTCATCTCTCTCTGTCTCTCCCTCTCTCTCTCTCTCTCTTTCACACACACACACACACACTTGTTTACTAGAATTATGTGCACAAGCGCTTGTTCAGGCAATTAACTGTTTTCTAATACTGGAGATTAGCAGCATAAACAATTGTGCTTGACCAACTGCAAAAGGAACATGGGGTTTGTCCCCAAATGAGAAGAGGAAAAAAAAAAAAAAAAAAAAAAAAAAGATAAAAAGATGGACATATTAGGCTCCTCAAAACGAGTATAATTAGTTTTGCATTGGAAGCTGGCCTTTTGCTGTAGTAGTCTAGTGGTATGGTTGCCTTACACTCCAGTTCCTCAGCCTGGTTCTTTCTTTTGCAATTACAGACACTACTTTTGTTTTGCGACATGAAAAAGCATTAAGGATTTAGGCTTGGTTTGTATCCCAGTAGCTTGCATTTGATTTCACTTTGGTTCTCCTTGGAGGGAGTAAACTTTTTCTCCTGCGCTTTTGTCTTGAGTGGTAAAACATTTCATCTTACTTTTTCTTTGGGCAATACCTATTGGCTATTGCAAAAATTTATTGCAGGAAGATGGTGAAAAGAGAGTAGAGTTGAAATCAAATTCCCTATTTGAACATGATAAAAGTGTAATGTAACATCTTGCCCACAATTCATTTGAATATTTCACTTCTCTATTTATTCACTGTTTTCTGTTTGCGATTTACAATGGTGCAACTCCTATCACAGGTTGGAGCTGTTGTCGTTGGGTTAGACCCATATATCAACTATTACAAGCTTCAGTAAGATATCCTAAATTCCCTGTTCCCATATTCTGCTTTAGCAAGTTCTCTACATTTTAACCCAGTCATCCACCTTCTGAAATTTTTAGTTATGGTCCCTTTAAAATATTGTATATTGTACAAGTGAAATGAAATTAAAGGTTTTGTATACTGTGTTGACCGTTGGATCTCAAGGGATTAGAAAAAGATAATAATGGAACCCCTCTGCAACATTCAAGAGCCAAAATGTTTTTTTCTTGTTGATTTCTTAGCTTGGTGTGGCACCTTGAGGTGGATCAAAGATTTTATCACGTGTCATGATGCATCCTTTGACAAATGGCCCTTAATCTTCTTTATTAATCTTCACAAAGCCTTGTGGAAAGTTATAATTCCACTAAATTGAAACTTGTAAGCAATATGGAGCATAGATATATTAACTTCAATTTCCAATCTCATGCATACTCATAAATTTGCCCATATTCTATTCTTAACTGCCCCCAAGGTACTATGGCATTCTCCTTTTCCATCATAGTATTGTCATAAGGAAACCTGGGATGCCTTGACAATGATTGGTTTTCTGAGAGTCTGAGACAATGAAAACATTTCCTTAAGGAATATTCAGAGTTGACATATTAAAGAATATGCATTAGAATTTTTGACTCTGTACACCTGTAAAATGATTTCCTACAGAATGGATATTTACTAAGAAGCAAGAAGTGGGAGTGGCTAGGTCTTACTTAGACATTGTGCTTTAGTTTGAAGGAAAAAAAAAAAAAAAAAAGAAAGAAAGAAAATTTTTAACGAATGAAAAATTTTCAAGATATCTATGAAATCTGGAATGGGTTCTATATTATGTTTCTTAGCTAGTGGAAGTCCTAAAATTTTGCATCTTAGCTGTATGTTTGTTACTCTGTGATAGGTATGGAACCCTATGCATACGTGAGAATCCAGGGTGTCTATTTATTGCAACCAATCGTGATGCAGTGGGACATATGACTGATTTGCAAGAGTGGCCTGGTAAGGAAGCTGAGATTTACATGTGTGTTACATGCTTGATGGTTGGCCTCTAATTTCTTTTCTGGCATTCAGGTGCGGGTTGTATGGTTGCTGCCATTTGTGGTTCAACTGAGAGGGAGCCAATCGTAGTTGGAAAGCCATCAACCTTCATGATGGAATTTTTATTGAAGAAGTAAGCTAATTTTATTCTAGTAGTTGGCCCACCATTCTTAGTCCATTATCTTTTAGATTATTTTTGCTTAGAGGCATTATATATTGGAGTCTGAAATGTCTGATTGATTGAGAACCACAAGGGTCATTCAAAATGAGTTGCAGGTTTTGAACTGACAATGTGATATTACCAGAAATGCTTTAGTCCTAACAAAATAATAATGAACCCCTGATTTCCCTTATGACATATTTTTGACATTTCATGTGCAACTATTGTGGGAGATATTTTGGGCATTTTACATCTGCAATATGTTCTGGTTAGCAGATTTCAAGTCAGTACCTCCAAAATGTGTATGGTGGGTGATAGACTAGACACTGACATTTTATTTGGACAAAATGCTGGCTGCAAAACTCTTCTTGTTCTTTCAGGTGCACTGATTTCTCATGTTTTTTCAATTTCGGTTTTCTTGACAACAATGCTAATTTAAATTCTAAATATTTTAAACATTTATGATGTTTCAAACTGCTAAAATTGCAGGTGTGACAAATCAGTCGACTCTAGAAAACCAATCGAACAATATCCAACCAGATTATTATACAAGCAAGGTCTCCGACTTCCTCGACTTACTGGGACCATAACCTCATTATTTCTGGCAAATTCACAATGCCAGTGGAGAATCTACATCTTGTGTCAAAAATCTCTAAATTAATCATTGATGGACTTGTATACTTGCATTGCCTTGTACTGTCATTTTGACAAAATTATTCCCATTAATTGAAATAAATTATGTTGTAATTTTCTTAATATATGTCAAATTGTAATAAATTAAAAATAAAAATGGGGAAATATTTATACATCTATTATCGGTTGGAGCAAAAGCTTTGCCCTCTTAAAAGAGGGTAAATTACACCTATCGTCTCTTATTTATTGACTAATGAATATTATTAAGTAATATAACGATAGTGATATTTTCGTTATAAATTTTAATTTAGGGGCGATAATGTGCGAATGACAATGGTATTTTGATTACAAATTTTAATTTAGGAACGATAATATGCATTAGTCATGATTAGTGAAATTTACCTTTTAAATGACTTTTTTTTTTTTTTATGATATTTGATAAAATTGTAATATGCCACTTTTGTGTTGAGCTCATTTAATCATTTGGTTTCAAACACTAAACACTAAAATGATTTGAAAGCTACTATTCTTATAAAAAAAAAAAAAACAAAAATTTAATTACATTAGCAAGAAAATCAAAATTAGTTCTATCAAATACATCATTAATTGTATGAAGAAGAGCAATTTCAACAGCCAAATATATTCAAACTAGGCAATACCCACACTACTGTGTGGTTATAAAATAATATAAAATTATTATTTTATTTAATAAATTTGACTCTTTTTTTATTTTTTAATGGTTATCTCAAAAATAAAATATAATAATAAAATTTCATGTATATATATTATTTATAAAAAATTATATGATACAATTACAGACATATTTTTTAAATATTATATAATAAAAAAATAAATTGACAATAGGATATATAAAAGTTTATTTTTAATATAAAAATTATTATTATTTATTTTATAATTTTTTTCATTCTTTTTTCTATGTATATGAATGTGAGTATAATTGCATGCCTATTCATCATGTGTATTGCATAGATGTAGTTTTTAAGATCGCTTTTTAAGTATTATATTTTACTACCATAATTATTTTTTTACTAATTTTATTGAGATTTTATGGGTCAGAAATGCATTAAAGTGAACTACAGAAGAGTATACAGGTCATGAGTTGCAAGTTCTATTTGAACTATATTCAAATAAAATAAAGCATTTATTAGTAAATTTTCAAGCACTTTTTAGGTAAGATATTTTTTTTTCTTTTCTTTTTAACTTAATCTTCGAAGAATATTGTATTTAGAAATGTGTTTTTGAAATTATAATTCTCTATTACTTGTTTTTGAAATTTTTAATTCAATATATTAAAAATTAATACATTAATTAAGTTAAAATAAATAATTGGTTCATCAATTTATTAAGTTAATTACTTAATTTTGTCATTAATTAGACTATTAACAGTCCATTTGAAACAAATGAATTCGACATTTTTTAAAAAGTGTGTTTGTAATATTAAAAAATATTTATTTCAATTCTACGAATTCAATTGAATGAAATTGAATATAACTACACAACATTTCATTAAAATATGTGAAATTTTCAAATAAATTCCATAAAACTAACAAAATAATTATTATGGATAAAAATATCCTTTTTTTCTCATGCTCTCTTTCTCTTTCTCTCTCTCTCTCTCTCATCTATCTTTACTACACTTTTTTTTTTCTCTCTTTTCATTACTCTCTCTTTCTCTCTAACATTTTTTTTTTGCCAACTAATTTTTTTATTTTATTTTACAAATTAAATATTAATTATAAATATAAAATATATTTATTTTTAGTTGTTATTTTTTTTTCTAATTATATTTATTATATTGAGAGTATTTTAGAAAATAAGAATAAAAACAACTCATTTATAAATTTGTTCCAAACATAAAAATATAGAATTCAATTGAATGCAATATTTTAAATTATATCTTTCTAAACATATTATTTAGAATTCATTTATAAATAAATTCTACATTTGTTATTCATTTGTTCCAAACTATTCATTAATATTCAATGGATTTCAAATTAATTGAATTTAATTCTTTCAATTTGATGAGTAACAAAATTTTATGCATTCTTTATCTTAGTTTTAGGATTATATATATATAATAATTATTTAGTGAATCATTATAAATTGGTTATTATTTTAACACCCCTAAAATTTGATATAATTAACATTTTAATACCTACTATTTCAAAATTAATTTTTTTAGTCCTTGAAATATGTCAACTATCAACACTTTAGTTCTTATTTATTAAATTATAGATTTTTTACTATATTTTAATAATTGATATTTTAAATTATATAATTATTTTATCCCTAAAATTTTAAAATATAAAGTAGTTTAGTCTTTTAATTATTACTCCTTCCGTTTCACAATAACTATCGTTTTAGAAAAATGCACTTAAATTAAGAAAATAATAAATTAGTAATAATTTCAAACCAAATAGATTAATATACCCTTAATTTGTTTTTCACCAAAACTCTACTAATAACATTAAGTCAATTAATGTTAAGGGTAAATTTGAAAAAAAATCAATTAATGTTACATTGGATTTATAAAATGATAATTATATTGAAACAAAATCACTTTTATAAAAAGACAATTATTGTGAAACGGATGGAGTATATTATAAAATACTTTAAACTCTCAAAACCTTACATTTTTTCATTAAAATTAAAAATATTAATTTAAAATAAAAAAAACTAAAATGTTTATTATAACAAATTTGAAAGGTTTATAATATTTACTCTTTCCCGTATGCTAATTTCAACGACAATTGTTCTATAGATTTCAACATCTTTCCACATCTTCCATTCAGTTTTCTATTTCGATTTAAAATTATCTAAAAAGGTATAAAATTAAAATTTTAAATTATTTTTTGAATAAATTATTTTAACACCCTTGAAATTTGATATAATTAATATTTTAGTTCTTATTATTTCAAAATTAATATTTTTAGTCCATAAGATTTATTAATAGCCAATACTAAAATAATGTACTATAATCTTTTTATGAGAAATTATTAAATATGACAGGACTATGCTCTATTTACTCACATAAAGGTAAACTCATGTTCACCTTAAAGTGGGTTCATGTCTATATGGGTTTATCTTTATGTGAGTAGATGAAATATACTCTTATCTTACTTAATAATTTCTTTCTTTTTATTACTATATTAGGTACTTTTGGATATGGTTGAGTACTAGTCGGTTCAGTTCAGGTATCTGAAAAAGAATTGAATCAAATCAAAAATTTCAATTCTTACAAAATTTGAGAACCGAAATCGAAATTAACGACTTGAAGAATCATACCGAACCAGAAATTCAGTTCTTAAAAAATTTGAAAACTGTAACTAAACCAAACTGAAAATTTGGTTCCTTTGAGGTTTAGGATTTGTTAATCACCATAAAAAATTTCACAACTTAAATTATATAATATACTAGTAATATGTATAATATAATGTATGCATGTAATGTATTATGTAACTATATCGTATGATATTATTATTATTATTATTACTATTATTATATATGATATTAGGTTGATATTCAGTTGGATCTCGATATTTTCAGTTCGGTTCAATATAATTTTCGATTCAAATATGAGGTAAGAACTAGTATTGTATCAAATTAAAAATTTTAAAATAGTTCAGTACTGTTCTTGTCATGAGTTCCAAAAAATTTATAATACAGTACTGAATCGATTCGGTATTTCGATTCGGTTCGATATTTTCGAGTACCGTGTTTAGCCCTAAGTTACGCACATGCGTTGTATGTGATTATTATGAATTTCGAACACATGATTATATATTATCAAATATTAAGTATTTCATGGAATAAAAATATTTTAATTAATAATCAAACAAAAATTTAATAAATTTTATGAAAATTAAAATTAAGTGAATAATTTTTTTTTCATATTTTAGTTTGCTGATAATTATTATTTATATAAATCAATAAAATAAACTAAAAATAGTGAAACAATAAGAGTAATGATTTAATAATTTAAACTTACATAAAATATATTTGCATGTAAAATTTACAATGTAATGTTATAAAATATAAAGTATGAATATTTTAATTGCTCATTAATATTTTTAAGTTTTCAATTAAGATTAACAAATTTAGAAATAAATACAATTTATAATATAACATTTTATTTAAAAAGAAAATGTAAAGTTGACAAAAAAAAATTAAAACTTGTATTTAAAAAAAAAAAAAAAGCAAAATTTTATATAAAATTATAAATTCATATACCTTTTACTCTTATTCTTAACTTTACCTTTAATTTCAATTTATTAACAAAAGCACATATATATTAACAATTAAAATGATATATGAAAAAACAAAATAAAAAAAATACCCACCATTAAAAAATAAATATGCTCAATAATAATAAAAATATTCCACCATAGAAGAATAAATACGCTGAATAATAATAAAAATATAAAGATTTTTTTTTTTTTTTGCCAAAAAAAAAACTCTGGATTTCATAAAACATAAGCATCACAATACAAAAGATTAGAGAGCCTGGGTGGTGGGACAATAGCCCAAACAAGAAATAAAAACGAGTTCAAAACACACTCAGTCACCCAATCTGCAACTCTATTAGCAGACCTGACTATCCAAGAAAAACTAATGCTATTGAAAGAAGATTTCAATTCACATATTACAGCAAGATTAGCTTTAATTTCCCAAGAACAGTCGATTTTGTTATCGTTGCAGGCTTCTATCAAGGGTCTGCAATCTGACTCAACAATTATATCACTAAACCCCAATTTAAGTGCTAATTTTATAGCCAAAATGATAGCTTCGCTTCTGCCATAAGAGGGGATCTCACCAATTTTTTCAAGGCCACTCCATCTATAATAGAAGCTCTATTGTTCCTGCAAACCACAGCTAGGCCCGCCATATTAGTGCTGCTATTGAAGCTAGCATCAGTGTTCATTTTAATCTTGTTTGATGGAGGGGGAAGCCATTTAGTCTCTACACTAGGACAATGTGTCCTGGATAAAATTGGTTGTCCCTGAGCTTGTTGATATTCTGAACATAGCTTCTCCGCTCTAAGAACAGCTAGTTTGGGATCAGGAATTTTCCTCTTGAACACGAATTCATTCCTGTTGAGCCATATGCACCAACATATTGCAGCTGTAAGAGCAGGAAGATTAATATCGGGGTAAGGAGCTGGGCAATTCAAAATATACTTCCACCATGAACTGAAGCTTTGAATAGTTGACTAATTTTTTTAATTCTTTATAAACAATTAAAAGGACAAATCAAAACAATGAAAAAGTTTTTAATTAAATTTTTCGGTTTATATATTTTTCTTAAATGAAAAAGTTTATTTTTTTTTTAAAGTCTATAACATTAATTTAATATTTTATTATTTTTATAAAACTTCAAGTTTGTTAATAATAATAACTGTAAACTGTAAATTAGAATGCACATAAGTTTAATACATCATATATAAATATAAAAATAAGTCATTAACATGTAAAAGTAAAGAAAATTGAACTAAAAATTAATAAAAAAAATAAACTTGAAAAAATAATTTATACAGATAAATATATAAATATAAAATTAAGTCATTAATGTGTAAAAAAGAAGAAAATTAAATTAAAACTAATTTACAACTTTTATTTGTATTAGGACTTTTCTTAGTTTTTTTTAAAGATAATTTGTCTTTGATTATGATACAAAATATAAGATATACTAAACTAATTAATTTAAGAATAAGATTACAGTGGCAATTTATGTTAGTGAGTCATATTCAGGTCGTGTTGACAGTTGATTTATACCCATGACAAAATAAGGGTCAACATGAATACGACACGATTAGTTTATCATGTCAAAAATCTAAATACGAACACGATCCACTTAATTAACGAATAACACGATACGACACGAATAACACATTTAAAATCTTAAATTAATTAATTTTTTTTATTTTAATATTTAAAAATTATCAAATTTACTAAATTAATCCTATTAATTTATATTATTACATAAAATATAATTATACATAAATTTATAAAGAAGATTAAAAGTAATATTTATATGTACATATTTTAAAAGTTATAAAATATATTGGGTTAAATATGTTAATGGGTTAAACGTGTCATTTTCGAGTTAACGGGTCAACCTACGACACAATACGATTATTTTCGTGTTACAATCGGGTCGACACGAAATTGACACGAATACAATAACTCCTAACCCAAACTTGATAATTTCGTATTGGGTTTATATCGTGTTTGATATTGCCACCCTTAAATAAGACGATCCTTTTGTCTTTTATATTAAAAACAATTCAAAAGTTTACCATTTAAGATTAACACTATACATGACAATAAGGCAGAGAGGGGAGGTAAAGTTATTTTAAAGGGAGGGGAAGAGAGAGGAGGGGGAGGGAATGGAGAAAATTTCAATTTATTTTATTTGACAATTTAAAATTTGATTTTTAAGAAAAATGGAGGGGAAACAATGTTATTTTGTTTGGATAGAAAGGAAAGAATTATAATTATAATTGTAGAAAGATAAAAGTGTACAAAATAAATTTAAAAAAAAAAACATATGAGCTTTCAATATTTCGTGCAAAAAAAAAAAAAAAAAAAAAAAGAGCTTTCAATATGAATAAAAATCTATCATTCATATTATTTTTTTTAAAAAAATTCTTGAATAGTAAAAATTTGAGATCACTATTAATTTAAATAGAATTAAATTTTCTAAAAAAAGAAAGCTAAGTTTATTTATAATTCAATTAAAATTTGAATATTAAAAAAATATAATGAATAAATTTGAGTACAATGAATATGTTGATTAAGAAATCAAAACCTGCTTTGTGAAAGATAATTGTCATTTGAAAAAAAAAAAAAAAAAAATTTTGTTATCTCAAAATTTAAGGTCTGAATCATTAAATGTAAGATGACTGAGTAAAGAGATATTTTTGTACTCTTGATATGTATTTTTAATTTTTATAATTTTTTTTTCTATTTAAAAAAAAAAAGTGTCTAAAATTTTTAGGGTTTTGAGTTTAACTCTACGCTTTTATGAATACTTTCAGCCACTATGATGAAAATTGAACTTTAATGTTATGGTTTTGATTGATGATGAGTATTATTTTAAATCTTAATGTTATTCTTTGATTAATACATGTTTATGATAATTATACTCAATATTTTTTTTGTACAATAGCTATGTTATTCGGTACAGAGACAAACATGCTAGAACAAGTGTGTTCTTATACCCTCACAATAACAATCATCTGATTTCTAATAAGGAATTAAGCATCATAAGCTCCTCATTTGGTACAAATCTCCACTATGTTGAAGGCACCACCTGAGATCAAAAGGTCTTTAATATCGATTGTAATGGGGCAGATGGGATAGTGACGTGGCTAAAGAATGAAAGGAATAGAATATCACAAAGGTTCCAAAAACTTCATAGAGTTAGAGACATCATAATATTAGAAGCATAGAAAATGTAGGCCAATTATCATTATGTTGGGCTTTTACTTCAATCTAAACAACTTTGCAAGATCGTTAGACTCAAGAGATCTTCCTTTATCAAACTTTATATCGAATACATATATAATTATATATATATATTTTTTGTTTTTTTTGTTTTTTTTTTACACTTACCTCTTATTCCTATTCTAAATCTTTAATAAATGTCCCTTGCTCATGAAATATGCTTCTTTAGCTCCAATTCATCTTTAGAACAAGGGTGAGGATATTAACATGTTTGAGCTAGGTGAGAGATGTAGTTCTCAAAGAAAATAGCTAATCAATTTAGGCTCAAATTGGCTAACTAGGGGGATGTTCTTTTGGAACTGGCTGATTTGATTTTGTGGTAAAAATCCTAGTGCCTTTATCATTTCACAAGTGATGTCTGATAAGTCGTTTGCCTCAAATCACCTCAGGAGGAGTTCTAATATTTAATTCCTTCATATCGAAATCAAAATGATCATTACAGTGAGGGTATAAGAATACACTTGTTCTAGCATGCTTGTCTCTGTACCGAATAACATGTCTATTGTGCAAAAAAAAAATATTGAATATAATTATCATAGACATGTATTAACTAAAGAATAATATCAAGGTTCAAAATAATACTCATCATCAATCAAAACCATGTGTGAGGCCTCGCCCGAACACCGGTCCGATCCGCTAGAGGGGATCAAAATGCTCATTTTAGGTTTAGTCTCACGATGGAACCCTCGGGTTCGGATTGATTGATCTTTAAAAATTGTTTTGAGAGTCGCCACCTTAATTTATTTTTTAATTAGGAAAAGTTAAGAAAAAATCTAATATTGACTCCAATTATTGTCCAATAGAAAAAGTGCACTAGCCTCGATTACCAAAGAGGATTCGGGGACTAGGTTTTTGGTTTATTTTTAATTTGTTTGGCAAATTTAATACACAATGACTTAAAATGATTTCATGAACAATTATAATGCATGAACAATTATGAATGAATTAAAACGAAATAGAGCAATAAAGAAACAGAAAGCAATAAAGAAAGTAAATACAGAAAGTAAATAAAAATCTTAAATTTACAAAGTAAAGCAAAATAGGAGATACTTTCTCTAACCCTTATGGGATTCTAGGAAAGCAACACATTCCCCAAAATTAATCCAATAACAAGAATAAATGAAAGAAAGCACAAAATTACATAAAGAAAATGAAAGAGGGAGAAAGTCTGTTTTAATTGGATTTGATGCTTTCAGACAAGCATGCCTACGTATCCCTTCGAATGGGAATCAAAATCCACGTAGTTCGCCTTCTTACGAAGGAGGTTTGTTTTAGTCTGAATCTTTTATCATGTTTCAGTTCATTGATTAAATGTGAGTTGGTTGATTTTAATCAAACAGATTTGATTACCGAATTATTAATTAGGTCAGGTTTAATTAACAAACAAAAGAGGATCAGAACAAATTAATTATTTCAGTTTCTAATTAATGCCACTTAAAGTGATAAAAAGAAAGGGATTGAAGAGATGGGGATCATATAAAGGAGATGGGGAGCAATAACTATAATAAAAGAACTAAAAGAAAGGGAAATAAAGAAAAGAGAACATGCAAAGGGAAATAATAATAAAGCAATAAAAAGAAACTAAACTAAAAAGAAAACAAAAGCAAACAAAACAATAAAAAAGCAAAACAAACTTCAAAATAAATAAATAAATAAATGAAAAAGAAAGAAAATAAATACCTTTGATGGCGGAGACTTGTCTCGGTTGGCGGCGGACTAGCCTCGGATCGCAATTCCACCTTGACTTGACTCGGTAGAACCAAAGCCTCCAAATGGCTACTAGGACGGCTCTTAGGACTCCCTCGAACTAGCTTAAGAGAACCCACAAACAACCACCCCAAAAAAGGAAAACTTTAAACTAGGAAAGGCAGTTCTTTCGAACCAAACCTTAGAAAATTCTTGCTATTGATCAATTAGGTTTGATTTAGCAATTGTTGGTCTCCATATGATTTGGGAAAGGGGGGTTTATATAGGTAAAGAGGTTGGGGAAGATTTTTACATTTTTCAATGTGGGATTTGACACTCTGACGCTCAAAACTGCACATGGAGCTTTTGGAATCACACATGAAGCTTCTGGGACCGCACATGAGCCTCTAGGACCACATAGAAGGGACCATGACAGCACATGGGCTGTGCGGAACTGCACAGCCCTTGTGCAGTCACAAAAGTGGCCTGTGCAGTCACTCGACGCCCAATTTCACTATTTTGACCCAATCGCTCGTTTCATGTCTCTTTTACATGATTCCAGTTGCGTTGTTCTCATTATTCAATCCTGGATGATATGAGTATGATTTAGTGGCCAAATGGGTAGGTTCCAGGTCCTGAGACTCAGATTCTCAGTTTTTGGGCTTTTGGCGATCTTTGGCAATTTGGCTTTCGGAGGTTTGTTTACCGAGCCTAGGTGCCTTTAAGATTCAAATGCATACTGAAGGTTGCAAAATTAAGGGTTCACAATGCCTAACAGGAGATACATGAATTATCTGTTGCTGACTGATGAATGAGAGCCTGAATGCTACGATAAGGCATGTTAGACTGGAGATGCTAACAAGTGGGAGCTTGCCATGAATGATGAGATGAAGTCTCTGATCTCCAACCAGACATGGGAACTAGCTAAGTTACCTTGGGAAAGAAGGCACTTCACAACAAATGGGTGTATCAAGTGAAAAAGGAGCATGATGGTTCCAAGAGATACAAAGCTCGACTAGTTGTCAAAGGATTCCAACAGAAGGAATGAGTTGACTACACCGATATTTTTGCTCCCTTTGTAAAGCTCAATACCATCAGAAGAGTATTGAGTATTATTGCCAGTGAAGATCTTCATCTCGAACAGTTGGACGTGAAGACCGCATTCCTTCGCAGAGACTTGGATGAGGAGATATACATGCACCAACCAGAAGGTTTCTCAGAAATAGGGAAGGAAAACATAGTGTGCAGACTTAAAAAAAGCTTGTATGGCCTGAAACAAGTCCCAAGGCAGTGGTACATAAAATTTAAATGTTTCATGCACAAGGAAGGTTTCTAGAAGTGTAACGCCTACCACTGTTGCTACTTCAAAAGATATAGATTCAATTATATCATTTTACTACTTTATGTCAATGATATGTTAGTAGCAGGTTCATATATGGATGATATCAGAAGGTTGAAGCAACAATTGTCAAAAGAGTTTGACATGAAGGACTTGGGTCCAGCAAAGAAGATTCTTGGAATGCAAATCACAAGAGATAAGCATAGAGGAATTTTACAGTTATCTCTGGCAGAGTATATCAACCGTGTTTTGCAGAGATTCAATATGGGTGACACCAAGCCGGTTAACACACCCTTGGCAAGTCACTTTCGCCTATGAAAGGATCAGTCACTTCAGATGAATGAAGAGAGAGATTTCATGGATAAGGTTCCTTACGCCTCAGCCATTGGGAGTCTGATGTACGCGATAGTCTGTACGAGACCAGACATTGGTCATGCAGTGGGAGTTGTTACCAGGTTTATGTCAAATCCGGGAAAAACTCATTGGGAAGCAGTTAAGTGGATTTTGAGGTATCTACGTGGCACCACAGAAAAATATTTGTACTTTGGAAAGGGAGATTTAAAGGTACAAGGCTACGTAGATGCAAACTTTAGAGGTAAAGTCGATCATCGAAGAAGCACCACCGATTATGTATTCATTATTGGAACTACAACTGTTAGTTGGATGTCACAGATACAGAAGATTATCACTCTATCCACTACAGAGGCTGAGTATGTAGCAGTGACTGAAGCTAGTAAAGAGATGATATGGCTTCAAGGTTTGTTAACTGTGCTGGGATTCAAACAAGAGAAAAATATTTTGCACAGTGATAGTCAAAGCGCAATACACTTGGCGAAGAATTCAACATTTCATTCCAGAACCAAGAATATTGGACTTCGTTATCACTTCATCAGATCTCTATTAGAAGATGATATGTTAATACTGTAGAAGATCCAAGGAAGCAAGAATCCAATGGATATGTTAACAAAGGCGGTGACTATAGACAAACTGAAGGTGTGTTTAACTTCAGGTGGCCTGTTAGAGTAACAAGATCGAAAACAGTTGCTGCATTGATCGAGGTGTGAAGACAGATTGAAATCAGTCTTCAAGTGGGAGATTGTCAAAGAAGTAGGCCAACAACCATTTTTTGTCAAAAATAAGGGTGCCTAACTTAGGCAATTGTCAAAGAAGGTGCCTAACAATTGCCTAAATTCCACCAACCCAATTTTCTTTGAAGCCTTTATAAATCCTTTAGATTTCATTTGTATAAAAAAAATTCCAATAAAAAGGAGAAAAAAAGGCTTAGAAATAAAAGCTTTGGTGAGAGAAAATTGAGAGCAATTTTCTTGGGTTGTGTAATTAGATTATGAGTTGTGAGTGTTGTAAACACTTTGTTATTTTTCTCCCTTAATAAAAAGATCTGTAGCAGGTCCAAAGACATAGGCACAATTGGCCAAACTCCTTTATCAAATTTGTGTGTGTGTTATTTCGCATTCTCTCTAATCTGATTTATAGGAAATTTGCGTAAATTCCCAACAAATTGCTCTAGCCTGAAGATCACCCTTCAAATTCCCTAGATTGAGAAATGCAATGGACATTAAGAATCTAGGACCAGTAAAGAACCAAAGTTTTCTCTATGAAAATGGTGGCGTGGAATCAGCGTAGACGTTTGAATCAATTCCAATGATATAAACTTTCTCATTGGGATCATAGGCAGTGTCATGACTCGAACTTGAAGACACATGATCTACATTGGGGAACGGGAAAGTATAAGGCCTTCGAAACTCGTAGTAAGCTTGACTAACCACTAAATGATAAAACTGCAATGTAACAGCTGTAATTGTCACAGAACAGAGCTATGGCCCACCTGTTAAGCAGAACTAGCCAAAAATCAATTCAAAAATAATGCCACACAGGGGTACAACATCAATCATATTCATATCATCATTATTGGTGTCACATTCCATCTTTGGCGATGTAACGGTCCTAGGGCATGGGTAACCATAAAGGTACCAACAACCCGTAGAACCCACTTAGCCAATATTACAATACAATTATTACCATGAATTTTGTGAACATTAACAATCAATTTCAATTCGGCAGCATAACAACTGCAATTATAACAATTCCCCAAGTTTAAAACCTGCATTAAAGAACACTTCCAATATTTTTAACTTCCTACACACCAATATAAATTCTCCCAATTCCTTTATCATCATTAATCACATAACACTGTATCAAATGTTGATTTTTGAAGGAGAAACAAATTCTCTGATGATCAATAGCAATGGAATGTTAATTTTTGGATTTCAATATATCAATATAGAAAACTCATTTAGAGTCTGATAACGATGAATAATAACGGTTGGACTTCAATAATGATGATTTATGACAGTCGAAATTGAATATAAGTGATCAAATACCGTAAGTTTTCAATAACAGTGGGTAATAACGATAACAATAATTAATGACAGTTGGGATGTGATAAAATGAGTATTGACAATCAGAATTCAATGACAATGACCAATAACAGTCAATTTTTAATAACAATGGGTAGTTACCATAACAATGGTCAATGACAGTTGGGTTTCATTAACAGT
>CATKHJ010763034.1:0-10810 GCA_949750685.1 Vernicia montana
TGGGTTGGGGTTCTGATCCGGGAATCGTATATGCATGTTTGTTTATAGATTAGTATTGGGTTCTATGGGTTTTCGGTGGCCTTACGCCTACCCATGCCCTAGGACCGTCGCGACTCGGTAGGCCGGGTCGGGTCGTGACAACAGATTATAGGGTACCTTGCTCCTTTACCCTTGATACTCAAATTCATCCCCTGAAGGCAACTTAAATACAATTCTCTTTCCTCAATAATCTATAGTAGCATAGTGCTTGGACAACTAGTCCATGCCCAAAATAACATCAAATTCTAACACTGGTAGTTTCACTATGTCTATCTCGAGCTCTCTATCATTTATGTTTACCATATACGAGGAGAAAACACTCTGGACCTCTATCTCCTCTTCTAATGGTGTAGATACAACTAATGGGTCATCTAATAGTTTACTTGCCATTGGTAACTTCTTTGTAAAGTGAGAGGATACAAAGGAATGGGTAGCCCCTGAGTAAAAAAGTACTTCAGCATAAATAGTTTGGATAGAGGATGTGCCTATTACAACTACGCTCGAGGCCTGAGCCTCATGTTGGGTTAGAGTGAAGAATCTCCTTTATCCTCATCTTAGGGGAGCTTGTCTTGAAACTTGACCTATTCAACGGCCAACCTCATTACCTCCTTCCATACTTCCTCATCCGGCCTGCATTTCATTATTTCCACCTCTTTCCATTTGGACTGTAGATTGGGAAGCTTGGGGTCTTCCAGTTGGTGCGGCTTGTGGATAGACCTTTACAAAGTGTCCTGATTGTCCAAAACCAAAACAAGCATATATTTCCCTTAAGCACTGACCTCGGTGCGGCTTTCCACAAAAAGAGCATTGAGAAATTGAAGTCCTTAAAGGTGTCAAATTTGCTATGCCATGGCTCATATGAGAAGTAGATCGAGGAGGAATTGGCCTCGACTGGGACCTCTCTATCTGTCCCCGATAATTGACCTGAGGGGTGAACTGACAAGAAATGTCTATGCTCCTTGCTCCACTATTATCCCGACTCGGCTTGGGTGAACTTCCCATCCTAACCCTTTTTTGTTGCTCTCTAGTTGTCTTTACTTCCATCTCCTAGTTCTCAATTACCTTTGCGTTGTCCACTATCTTGAAGAAGGATTTAAATTTGTGGGCATCCAATACACTAAAATAGAGGTGCGATTAACCCTTTTCAAAAGCGTTGAATCTGAGTCGCTTCATTAGGCATTAGGGATGGAGCGAACTTGCTCAATTGATTGAACTTCTTTGCATATTCAGATACAAACATGTCTAGAGTTTGTACCAACCTTTCAAACTCTATTGACCTTGCCTCCCTTACATTTTGTGGGAGGAATTCATTAACCACTAATTCCTTGAATTACTCCCAAGTGATTTCCTCATTATTTTGAAGTAGCTCAGACATGCTTTGCTTAAACGAATCTTTTGCGTCACTTTTCATAAGGTGACCAGCGAATTCCACTGTTATCTTATTACAACCCAACTTCGCAACTACGATGGTCCTAGGGCATGGGTAGGCATAGTGTAATATCTTAGAGGAACCTAAGTTCAGAAGCTTAATAACATTGTTAGAGCAATGTGAAATTAGAGACTTGATAAGTTAAGGGGAAATATTATGTTGATGATATATATATATATATATATATATAGGTAGGGTATATATATATATATATATATATAGGTAGGGACACTCCATTACATGATTAATTAATTATGTATAAGTGTAGTAAATATTGATTTATAAAAAATTTAAATGTTATTGATATGATTAGAGAATTAATGTTGTAGAATTGCTTGGACAAAGAAGAAAATTGGACAAAAGAAAAACAAGAGTTGTAATTAATTAAACCAGAAGTTATGTATAGTAAATTTGGCAAGTGTAGAACATGGACTTATTGGGCTCAAATTTAATCAAAGGGGGTTGTCCATGTTGATTAGCAATGAAGAAAATTGATTTGTTTAAATTGAAGGAAGGTGATAGGAAGATGGAAGGAAAATGATGAAGTGGGACCTAACTAATGGTCAAAATTTTGACTATGGTAAAAAGAAATTAATTTATATTTTTATTATATATGAAAATTATTGATTGTTATTTACTCATGCCAAAAATACTATAAATTCATAATTCAACAAAAATTGATAGCCTTTGGATCAATTCAAGCTAATCTTCACCATCAATTTGTAGTGACAAGTGTATAAAAACTAGAAATTTCCTATCTTCCTTCACACTTCTCATCACTAAATAAATTGGAAGACTAACTCCCTCACCTCCACTCCACCATTCAGCCACCACTTCTCCACCATCACCAAGTCAATAATTTTTGAGGTAATCTTTATGACTTAGCTCAATTTTTTATTTCTAGCTTGAAATTAAGTTAAGATTACTTGTTCTTGTTGAGTTTCTCTTTTCTTTTTCCATGGATTGGTTTGACTAATTGAGTTTGTTGGGGGAAGGATGTTTGAGTGTTTAAATCATGATAAAATATACTTGTATGTGCTTGTATATGATGGAAAAATTTATCAAATTTTATGGGTTTATTGATTGAAGGAGTTAGAATTTTGTGTTGAGGGCTATAAGGGATTAAATCACTTAAAGAGCTAGAACTTGTAATTTCTGTTTGGACTAGTTAGAATCTGAATTAGACTAAATTCAAAACATGAAAGTTGTGTATATACATTTTATTTATACCCCAATAAAATAAATTTGTAAGATTTTATTTGTATAAGGAGATAGCTTACTTGAATTGAAGCTGACCCAAATTGATGACCTAAGCGGCAGTTCGAATTTGAGTGATAGATTTTGTAACCTTAAATGTAGAACTAGGCCAAACATAAAAAATAAGAAATGATAATTTATATGTGAAGTAGTTACTGGTGAAAGAAATTACATTTGGATCTATAAATAATGAGATATAGTTAAATAAGTTAAGTGTACTCAATTTGTCCCTGCAACTGAAACATAATAGAATTCAAATGATCACCCTGTCCTGCGTAGAGCGTATTATAATCTCAATTTTGGATATGTTATATATTGATATATCTATTTTTATATTCAAAAATAATCAAACCATTTGGATAAACAGAACATGAGTTATGAAAGAAATAGTACCAAGAGGTCAAACTTGGTTAATAGAAAATATATGAAAGTATATTGATTTAGTGCCACCATATGATCACTAGAGTTTGATCTTTCATTTGACTAAAGTTAATCAATTGATTTATCATAGTATGAATATGATGAACTGAAACTGAATTGAAGAAAGGATAGTAACTTACTAAATTATGGTAATGAGATTAATGAAATGAATAAAGTATTGGAAATCAACTTTTAGGCCTATTTGGCCATTATATATAAAAATGAACAAAAGTATATTGTAAATTATAAAATGTGTCTACATGTGCATTTTATATTGAAATAAACTTGAAATAATTATTATTGGAAGACTTATCATAGTGTATCCTAAGTTAAATCTATTAGGACTAATAATAGAGTTAGGATAAGTAAAGTTAAGTGAATTACTTAAGGATAAATAAAGTGTAACCTATATGGTATAATTAATTGTATAACTTAAAGGTTAAAGCAAGAAAAATGCTAAGAAATTAAAGAGGTATTCATACTGGAGTGTTAAATGCAATATTGGAGCAAAGAAGAAGAGGTGAGTTTGTAGTATTTTAATATAGTATGGGTGATTGCCCTTGAAATATCACTTACTTGATATGTATATATATATAATTAAAATCCTAGCTCTTATTGCATATAAGTTCTAAACAACCATTAAGATTCATATCTTCAGGCTAAGGTTATATTTGATTGCCATTGGCTTATCCGTTATTTCATTGATGACCTTTGGCCTATCCGTTATTTCATTGATGGCCTTTGGCCTACCTATTAATCCATTGTTGGCCTCTGGCCTAATTGTTGTTTCATTGAGGGCCTTTGACCTACTTGTTAGTTCATTGATGGCCTTTGGCCTAGTTACTATGTTATTGATAGTCCTTGGCTTAATTATTATTTCATCGGTGGCCTTTGGCCTATCTACTAATTCATTGATGACCTTTGGTCTAACTGTTTTACTACCGATTTAATTGAACATTCTAAAGTTCACTTGAAGCCATTGTTAAAATTGCAAAATCTAATTGTTATTGTATTAAATTTGTATGCGATTTATGGTTCATATATTATGATCTTTCTTAAAATGATATTACTGATAAACAAAAATTTCCATCTGATGTGGGGTGACACATCAGTCATGTGCACATGGTCCAAGCCTGCAGATAGGGTGAGCATATTCGCCTCAGCTAATTCTCTTATAATTGGCACTTTCTCTGTTGTTTACTTAATGAAATCAGGCCCTTCAATGTGCTTGTCTCCTACCTATGTCCAACATACTAGAGATCTATAGTGTAACACCCCAGGATTTTTCTCACCATTAGAAACCTAGAAAATAGGAAATTAGGAATCTAAAGATTTATGTGAAGTGCAATTAAGGGAAACAGATTATTAAATGCGATATCGATAGGATAGTGACTTTTAGGATTTTTTAAAATTTTAACTTAAGCAAAATTATTAAAGAACAATCTAAAAATAATGTTAGAAACTTAAATTAGAGACTAAAAATAATTTTAGACTTAAATTGGAAAGTGTAGTGAAATTTTGATTAAAGAGGGGCAAAATTGTAATTTTTTTTGAAAGGTAATTATTACAATTTGACTGAAAAAAAAAAGATTTATACTAAAATCATGTGGTATGGCCGGCCATGGTAAGTCAAATGGGTGGAGGAAGTGTGTCCAAAATTACTAGTGAATTAAATAAAAGAAAAAGAAAAAAGAATATAAATAGGTGAAATGAGAAGATAAGGCTCATCTTCTCACAACTTAACATTTCCTTACAAAAGAAAGGAAGAGAGAAAGAAAGAGAAAGCAAGAAGAAGAAGAAAAAGAGAAATTTTAAAGTAAGAATATGAATTAACTTAGATCTTTCTATATATATATATATATACATGTATGTTGTGTGATGATGTTGATTATGATATTGAGTTAATTGTGTGGTTATGTTGATTGAATTGAGAATGGAGAAATGAGATTTTGTAATTAAAGAAAGATGAATTGATAAGGGAAAAAGACTTAACTAAGTTAGTTTTGGTGGAAAGGAGTAAGAAATGAAAGAATTAGATGAATGAAGCAAGATACAAGAAGAGGAAGATTTAGGGTTTGAAAAGTTTTGGAACTTGAGAGGGAGAATTGAACTATTTAGAGTATGAATTTAAAGAAAGTAAAACATAAAAATTGTATCTTTATGTCTATAGTTTATTTTACTAGAAGGAAGTTGAAGCTAATTCTCACTAATTTTTGAGATATGGGAAGGATAAGGAAACTGCATCCTACAGACCTACCCTGAGAATTTAGAACGTTTGAGGTTAGTTTTGAGTATCTTAAGTTCAGAATTAAAAGATGGTTAAAACATAATAAATAGAACTTGATATGTATTGTAGATGATGTAAAAATTTTAGAACATAAATCCAAGCATGTTGGGAGATATATAGAAATTTCTAAGCTGTGATAAGGTATTTAGATTAGCAGAATTCTTGATATTTACCCATAAGTTGGACAACCTTAAAGGCAAAAACAAGTTGAGGTTAAAACTAATTAAATGTACCTTTGTGAGTCTAGTTTCATTGAAAAAAATAATTATATCAAATAGAGTTTTGTAGCTGGAGTTATAGACAAAAGAGTGTACTGAACTCCTATGAAAACTAGAATTCAAAATTTAAGAGAATTTAGAATATAACTTTTGGGAATTACCGGAACTCAAAAGAATTGAATTTGGAAATGATGGAGGGTAATATAATGGGATATGACTAACTTTGGGAATTTAAACTACTTGGAATCTAGGCTATCTTAAAAATAATAATTAAAAACTAATTATCTAAGTTAACAAGTAAATAAATATCATTATATGAGATTAATTTTTATATAAATATTTGTAATATGTAGAAGGTGAGGAAGAATTTCAAGAGGAAGAATTTGGAAACGAAGGAGTTGAAGAGGAACATCAATACTTTGGAGCGTAATAAAGAAAGGTGAGTATATATTAAATTTCCTAGCACATACCCATTTCATTGTGTATATGTGATTCGTAGTTATTCATATGACTTTGAATTTGATAAGTTGCCTTTGTAATTTTAAACACTAATTGATCCTCTATATGTGAATTGTTCTATTGGACTTAAACCCTGACTTAAGCCAAAAAGCAGAAATTCCTTTCTTTCGGTGAGGGGATCACCGAACTCTGTGCACAGTGATTTGTACCTTGCTAGGAGGTATTTGAAAGCCCTAGCCACAAGGTCTAGCTAACCTTGTGTTATAATTGTCATTGGAAATCTGTGGTTCCACAGTACTATATTAAATGGGAATATGACTAAGTTCATATTAATTGGTAATAATTTCTGCTAAACCTTCAATTGTATCGATCTGAAAATTCATTAACTTTTTATTGTGATAATCCATTGAGCCAATGATTGTATTCAAACATCCAAATTGTTGTGCTAGGTTATTTATTATATATTCACTGAGATTTGTATCTCACCCCTTTTCCCTTAATTTTTTTTAGGTTAGTGGATTTACAGCACAAGTATCCTTCTTCACTTGCCGCTGGAGTTTTAGCCGATATTTTATATTGGTTATGTGAATATAATACATAAGTGTATAATAGTAAAAATTTGTAAATGTGATAATATGTGATGACGTACAATGCTATTATCTAGTAACTCCATGGTACATGATCAAGCATAAATCTGATATGGTGTATGAATATAGATGACTGATCAAAATATAATAAATTAAATTAGTATAGTATAATGGTGATTGGGGATAATAAATCAAAATATTATGCTTTAAATGAAGTTGAGGATATAAGGTGATTATATTGGGAGTGTTCTATTTTATTCGCAGGTTTGATCTTGGAGAGTTGTGAATGTACTGCCGGTATACCACCGGAGTTACATTGGTATTCTAAAAGGAGTTGGGTTCTACGGATTTTCGGTGGTGTATGCATACCCATGCCCTAGGACCATCCATCCCAAAAGTAGGATGTGACATATAGTTTTTGCCATACAATGCCTCATAAGGTGCCATACCAATGGTGGAATGATAACTGTTGTTTTATGCAAACTCTATAAAAGGCAAGCACTTATTCCAACTTCCACCAAAGTCAAGTACACACATTCTGAGCATATCCTCTAAGGTCTGTATGGTCCTCTTTGATTGCCCATCTGTCTGTGGATGGAAAGTTGTGCTAAAGTCTAGTTGAGTGCCCAATACCTCTTGCAACTTTTGCTAGAATCTATATGTGAATTGAGTACCTCTATATGATATGATGGACACTGATAATCCATGTAAGCTCACTATCTTATCCAAATACAATTTCGCATATTGAGCCACTGTGTAGGTGGTCTTCAATTCTAGAAAATGGGCCGACTTGGTCAGTCTATCAACAATCACCTAAATATATAGAATCATAGCCTTTATGAGTCCTTGGCAATCCTATTACAAAATACATCGTGATACGTTCCCACCTCCACTCAGGTAGCTTGATGTCTTGCAATAGACCAGATGGCCTTTAGTGTTCAAACTTGACTTGTTGACATTAGAAGTATGAAGACACAAACTTAGCCGCATCTTTCTTCATACCAGGCCACCAATATCAACTCTAAAGGTCATGAAACATCTTTGTTGCACTTGGATGCACACTATATAGAGCTTGATGGATCTCTTTCATGATCTTCTCTTTAAGATCATCCACATCCAGTACACATAGCCTATTCCCATACATCAACACATTATCTTTCAACTCACAATTCGTTGTTTGACCTACTTGAACTTCCTTTATCAATTTGACAAGTGAAGGATCCTTATCTTGTGATGCCTTTATCTCATTAATCAACTTGCATTTCAATTAGAAGTGAGCAATCAACACTTGAGATTCAAAAATCCTAAATTGCAACCCCTTATTGAACAACTCTTTCAACTCTTTCACCAATGGTCTCTTCCCTACTGCAATATGGGCTAAACTCCCCATTGATTTTCTACTCAAGGCATTCGCTACCATATTGGCTTTACCCGGATGGTAAATGATTTGACAATCATAATCTTTAAGTAGCTATACCCATCTCCTATGTCTTAGATTCAAGTTCTTTTGCTGCAAGATGTACTGAAGGCTCTTGTGATCAGTGTATATTTCACACTTCTCACCATAAAGATAATGCCTCCATATCTTGAGTGCAAAGATAACTAGTACCATTTCTAGATCATATGTAAGGTAGTTCATCTCATGCTTGTTCAATTGCCTTGATGCATAAGCAATCACTTTTCCATGCTGCATAAGAACACATCTGATCCTTCCAGTAATGCAAGTACTGGAGTTATCATAAGGTAAGTCTTGAGTTTCAGAAAAATCTCTTCACAATCATTATCCCATTGGAACTTCACTTTCTTTCTTGTTAACTTGGTCAATGGCAAAGCTATCTTGGAGAAATCCTTAACAAATCTCCTATAATAACCTACTAAGCCAAGAAAACTACGTACTTCTATCACATTTGTGGGTCTAAGCTAGCTTGAAACTGCTTCAATCTTCTTGGGATCCACTTTAATACCATCTTTACTAACCATATGTCCTAAAAAGCACACATGACCAAGCCAAAACTCACATTTTGACAACTTAGCATATAGTTGTGCTCCCTTAAAGTTTGGAACACAACTCTCAAATGCTCCTCATGTTCCTCTTTGCTCTTGGAGTAGATAAGAAAATCATTAATGAAGACAATGATAAACTTATCCAAGAATGGTTTGAATACTCGGTTCATCAAGTCCATAAATGCCGCTAGAGCATTAATCAAACCAAATGGCAATACCGTGAACTTGTAGTGGCCATATCTCGTTCTAAAGGCAGTTTTGCAAATGTTCTCATTCTTGATTCTGAGTTGATGATAACCCGATTTGAGATCAATCTTGAAGAAGTGACTTGCTCCTTGCAATTGATCAAACAAATCATCTATCTTTAGTAAATGATACTTGTTTTTAATGGTCATATTGTTCAACTGCCTATAGTCGATGTAAAGCCTCATTGAACCATCCTTTTTCTTCATAAACAAGACTGGTGCACCCCACGGTGAAGTGCTTGATCTAATAAACCCTTATCTAATAAGTCTTGCAACTGTACTTTTAGTTCTTTTAACTCTGTGGGTGCCATTCGATAAGGAGAAATGAATATCAGCTGTGTACCTTAAAGGAGTTCAATACTTAACTCAATCTCCCTCTTAGGTGGCAACATTGGCAACTCTTCTGGAAATACATCTAGAAACTTACTAACTATTAGTATTTGTTGTACCTTATTAAAAGTCTCCCTCGTATCAACCACATGTGCCAAATATCCTTGATACCCTTTCCTTATAAGTCTCTTTGCCCCAATAGTCGATTTCAAATTAGAAGGTACATCATTTCTATCCCCTTGGAATACAAACACATTCTCATCTTGTGACTTGAACTCTATCTTCTTCTTGTGGCAGTATATATGTTCATGTTGATTGGATAACCAATCCATGCCAAGAACAATATCAAATTCTAACATTTCCAACTCAACCAAGTCTACTGAAAGTTTCCTCCCATCAATTTCTACCATGTGTGTGTGAACCCCTAATTTTGCACCCTCTGTCATACAACCAAATTCTAGAGGCACCTAGGCTCCGTAAACAGACCTCAGAAAGCCGAAATCACTAAAGATTGCTAAAATCCTAAAAATTGAGAATCTGAGCCTCAAGACTTAGGACCCATCCCTCAAGCCTCTGAAACCATCCTTAGATCATCCGAAATTGAATACGGAGCACAACGCAACTAGAATCACGAAAGACAGAGTTGAAACAGGTCAAAAACAGGCCAAACTGACAAAAAGGGCCCATGATCGCACAGCCACGTACGGTCATGTTTCTGTGACCGCAAGTGGCAGTGCGGTGACCACACAAGCACGTGCAGTCACATGTCTCGATTCACGATCCCACATTGGAATTCGCACCAAATCACCTCAAGCCTTCTCCTTATATAAACTACCCCCAACTCATTTGGCATCATTGGAGCTTGTTTGATCACCCCCCGATCTCAAAGCAAACATCTCTTTTAAAGCTTGGTCTGAAAGGAACGAGCATTCTAGTCCTAAATTTTCTTTTTCTTTTATTTCTTGCTTTGATATTGCTCCTTGCTTTGCAAAGCAAGATTAGGTTGCGACTTCCCGAGCCGACCCATCAAGTCAAAAGTTTTTCGCTGTTCGAGGAAAGCTTCCCGCTGTTCGAGGAAAGCCGCCGCCCGCTGTCCGAGGAAAGCCCGCCGCCATCTCAAAGCCGCTCAAGTGCAAGGTAAGCTTCTTTTCCTTTCTCTTTCATTTTTTTTATTTAATTTATTTTTCCCTCCTTAGGATTCGCTTTTAGTTAGTTAATTAAATTTGTTTATCTAAGTTGTTAGTTAATTAAAGTCTAAAATAATTACTTCAACTAGGTAATCAATTAGGTTAATTAATTAATCAACTCACCTTTTAATCAATGAACTGAAACATGATAAAAGGCTCAAACTAAACAAACCCATTTTGCAAGAAGAACAAACTACATGGATTTTGATTCTGTAATACCCGAGATTCCCATAGCCCATTTGAGCTATGAAATGATATAGAATATATGTATTCTATAGATGGTACAATATAGATACCATAATGGGAATGAATTAAGGCAATTGTTCGTATTGTGTGTTTATTGCTCGG
>CATKHJ010763043.1:0-11445 GCA_949750685.1 Vernicia montana
CACGCATTCCACATGCAATATAAATATTAATATTAATATCTCAGTCTTTGTGAACTTTCAAAGCAATGGGATTTCTGCCACGTGTTTGAAACAAATACCACTGTCAAATTACTCAAATGCCCACTTCTAAATTCAAAAACTAATTATAATTTATCTCTTTTTTTTTTTTCTCAGTACATAAATATCAATTATGAGAAAAAATTATGAATAGGTGGATTCAAATATTTTTCAAGCTCTAACTCCGAAATCATAAACAAGTTTTAGCTTGGAGTAATGCATGCATCTGTCAATTATGGAAATAAACTATAAAATTGATTTACAAGGGAATTGATATATATATATATATATATATATATATATATATATATATATATATATATATATATATATATATATATATATAATCTCAAATTATAGAAAAAAAAATCAACCATAACATGTCAAATTATATAATTTTACAATTAAACAATTCAATTACAATGTTAATTTTATAATTTGGATGATTTATTAATTTTGAATTAAAAGTCTAATTAATTTGATTTTAAGATTATTAATTATTAACTTGATGAATTATAAAGTTCAATTAATAAAAAAGTTTAATAATAGTAGTTAAAATTTCACAAATTTTATTAAGTTATATAAATATGAATTGTATATTTGATAATTAATTTATTTATACACACATAAAAGCATATATAATAAATATTTTTAAACCACAAATAGTAGTATCATTTAAGTTTTTGAAAATTAAATTTCAATTAAATATATATTTATTTTCAAGTTTGCTAATTATATATGATAAAATTATTTATTTAAAATTTTTTGAATTGATTTATTTTAAAATTTTAACTTTATTCACGTAAATTATTAAATATATACAATCAATATGATTAAAAAAAAAACTAAAAGGTAACTTAAATATGTATATATGTTTCATCTAAAATATATATATATATGTATATATATTAAAATAAAATATTTTTTGATTCATGAAATATTTAATATTTGATAATGTATAATCACTCGTTCGAAATTTATAATAATGTATGTGCCTTATATATAAATGTTTTTTCATGAAAAATATATAATTAATAGACTAAGAAAATATAAATAATAAATAAATAATTTATTTGAGTAACAAACATATTTTCATTCAATTATTTATATGAATTATGAAAATAATAATAAAATAGTAATAAAATTAAATAAATAGTAAATCACAAATATGCACATTACAATCAATATTAAATTCATGTATTAAGTAATTAAAACACTTATATCATTATATGTATGTAATTTTAAAAAATAATTAAAATAATATTAGAAATTATTTTTTATAAATAATTAAATAAATTATAATTAATATATAAAATAATATAATAAAAATTAAACCGCACTAGTTGATGCTGGCTCTCTTTGCTGGCTTCATTGTAAAATGGATTTTATTTTATGAATGACTCAAATCTTCTAGAATGACCTGTCAGATTGAACTAATTTATGGAACAAAACAAACTCCACTGGCATTTGTTGCTTTTATTTTTTAAAAAATAAAATAAAATATTATCTAAAATTAGTATTAAAATGAAAATTCATTAGGTTTTTTGTCCAGTTATATATGCAAAGCTGTATGCAAAGCTGTAACCCTATTGGCTGGATTGCCAAACATTATTAAGAGAGAGGGTGGAGGGACTATTTCGTCCATTAACAAACTTTATTTGTGTTTTTTTTTTAAGCTAGTACAGCGCGTGGGCCCCTTATCTACTCGGCCTAACGACTCACTATCGTGTAAGAGATTTGGACTGACTCAGCATCATTTCTCCATCTCTATAAATTACCCTCTTATCGACATTTGCAAATCCCCTGCCGTGTCTTCTTATATTCTCTTTTCGAAATAAACGCAGTCGTTTCTTCGTCTTTGTCAATGGATTGTTGCAGCAAATCAGTTCGCGATTCTGGCTCACCTTTCGAGTGCCTCATCTTCGGTACTCTCTCTTTTTCTTCTCTTGTACTACATAACTATGATTATGATCGCATTTGTTTTGAATATTGAATTTTTCTTTCGTAGCAGATTTGGATGATACTCTGTATTCTTCGAATCTAGGAATAGCTGAAGCTTTAAGGAAGAACATTGATGGTACATAAACATTCTTTAATCTCTAATATTTTTTAGGATAAAATACTATTTAGTCTTAGAGAATGCACTAAATTAATGAAATCCTACCCTTTTTTTTTTTTTTTTTTGAAGTAATTAAATGAGGGATTACTTCATTTAATTATTAAAAAAAAAAAAAACTATTTCATTAATTTGGTCATATATTATGAATTAAATAGTATTTTATCTTGTATTTTATATTTAACTAAATAAAAAATCAAAGCTGATGAATTTTCTTTATTTCGTATTTTATTGCAGATTTTCTAGTTGAGAAATGTGGATTTGCAGAGAACAAAGCTTCAAGTTTACGAGCAGAGCTCTTTAAAATTTATGGAAGCACTCTCGCCGGTTTGCGGGTAATTAATTGCTATTTAAACTAAAATTAGTAAGCAAAATGAATCAATTTCTTAGTTTTACTGATTGTTTTATAAATTTGTTTTGCAGGCGTTAGGCTATGATATTGATGCTGATGATTACCACAGGTGATTAGGAAAATCCTAAATCTTTTGATTTTCAAATTTGTTCATTTTTCATTTGAAAAAAATCATTTTTTAAAATTTTTTATTTTCTATTTTTATCTCCAGTTTCGTTCACGGAAGATTGCCTTACGATTTAATCAAGGCAGATAGTCAATTACGTAACCTCATGCGAAGCATCACGCAAAGAAAAATTGTGAGTCTGAAAAAAGCAAAATGGAACGATGGAATTTGAATTTGAATTTGATTTTGAATTTTCCACTTGCTTAAAATTCATCATTTAATTTTTCTCCAACAGATTTTCACCAATTCGGATAGAATTCACGCAATTACAGTCCTAAAAAGATTAGGATTAGAAGACTGCTTCGATAAAATCATATGCTTCGAGACAATGAATCCAAATCTCCCCAAATCAACTCGTCCTGATGAATTCCCTGTTATTCTAAAGCCATCAATGGACGCTATGAAAATTGCTCTCCAAACTGCCGATATCGATCCTCACCGCACAGTAAGCCCAGGAAACAATCAATAATTTGTCATCTTTTGATTAGCTTATTAACTGTTTAAATGTTGTGGTTTGTTGTGCGAGCAGTTGTTTCTGGACGACAACGCGCGCAATGTGGCAGCAGGGAAAGCTATGGGGCTTTGGACTGTTTTGGTTGGCAAAACGGTAAAGAGCAAAGAAGCAGATTATGTATTAGAGCATGTAAACAAGTTGACACAGGTGATTCCAGAAATTTGGGGGAATGCAAAAGACAGTGGAGATCAAAGAATCAGCCGCACAAGAAGTGAAATGGATTCCATCCTTGCAACTACACCTGTTGGAGCCTAATCAAATTCTGTTAATTACTTGTACATTTACCAAATTCTATGCGGATATCATCTAATGTGCATATGTATATATATGGTTTGTCCATATATAAAATAAAATTAGTATAATTTCCTCAGTTGTATTGTGCATCTTTGTTATAAGTCTTCTTCTGATGTGTGATCTTTGGACATTGATTAATAAAATTAAATTAATTTATGACAAAAAAAAGTAAAAATATTGTTCCATAAATTGATATAATTTTAATTTTTTAATTTTTTAATTTTACAGGTAACTGCCCTTATAATTATTGGAACAATGTTTTTGTTAAAAAAAAAAAACAAAAGAAAAAAAAAACTATTTTCTTTGCAATTCGAGAAGCTTCATATCCACAATATTATTGAGGTAGCTGTAATTTTTTATTTTTTTTTAACTAACCCTATGTTTGAATTAAGAGAAAATAAAAGAAGAAGGAAAAATTGGATGAAAAATAAAAAGGGAATATCACTTTTCTTTGTTTGGGAAAGGAAAGAAAATAAATTTTTTTTCCTTTTAAATTTTTCTCTTCAATTTGGAGAGAAAATAAAAAAATATGGTAGTGAGTGGAAAATAATTTTATTTTTCTTTCTATTCAAACAAGAGAGAGAAAAATAAAAAAATAAAAATAAAAATTATTTTCCTTCTTTATTTTTTTTCCTCCCTAGGAAATTTCTCAAACATAAAGGTAAATTAATTTTAATTTAGCAATAATGGTGATGATATGATATAAATAAATATTTTAATTTATTATCTAAGTAATTCATTTTACCTGAAAGGGTGTCATAAGATAACGACGTGTACCATTGCGTTATTGTCGTAATTTAAAATTTAATTTTTAATTATATTAAATATTATAAATATAATTTAAATTGAATATAAAAATTAGTCCAACTTAAATATTATAAATATAATTCAAATTTTAAATAAGAGTTGATTCTCAAACTTGTTAAGTTTCAAAATATCAATTTTAATCTTAGCAATACAACAAAGCCTATGGACAAAATCAAATTTTAGTTAATATAATTGCTAATTGGTTACACGAGAAAACAAAACCCTGTAGATGGGGGCATATGATGGTGGTGGTTATGTGGCATAATATATAAATGGATGTCACTTTCATTTTTTTAATTGTTTTTTTTTCTTTTGAAATCATTTTTTTTTTGAAATAAATAAATTTTTTTATTAATAATGATTAATAAATATAATTTGAAACAGATAAGTAAACTTGACTATATTTAAAAAGTACATACAAATTTTGTTATAAAAATAAAAAAAATTTCTGAATTTCATTGATCGTGTTGACGGAATAATTGTATATAACACTTTGACTGCGTTTGATATATTGACAAGAAACACATTATACTCGGTAGTTATAATGAGTCACAAATCGATTTCATTGTCGTTTAATGAGTTTTTAAACGAGTCCGATCTTCTAAATATCATACTCAAACTTCTCCTAACTTTCATGACGGAAGACAAATAAACTTTCATAAATGAAGACAAACAAACTCTCGTAAAAAAAAAACAAAACAAAAAATTTATTAAATCTCATAAAAAAATAATAAAATTTATAAAATAAATAAAAAATAAAATTAGATTCATATTTAAAAAGATACATATTAATAAATATTTATTATAGAAAATAAAAAAAAATAAACTACAATCAACCGAATAAAAATTAACGGTGACTCAAATAATAAATTTTAAGAAAAATTAATTAAATTGTTCGTTACACAATTAATCTCGTATTTTAATTGTTTGTTCGACAAATTTTTTTATTGTATGTTAGGTGTCGTTGCTGATAAGGACTAGTGCAATCGCGTCAGTAAGCATATCACAAGGTGATTATGATATTTTTTTTTATTATTATATTAGATTTTAATTCCTCATTTGGTGTGCTTCAAACTTAATTTATTTTTACAAACAAATATGTTATATTATCATTAGAGATAGCGATGGCAGACGTGTTGGATTAATTTGGATGTCCTTTTTATTTTTAGGTCTCATTTGAGATTGAATTTCTCAAAATCGTTTTTTAATAAAAAAAAAAATTATACTATTTTTTAAATTTATTTTTTCTTAAAAACAAGTAAATTAATATTTTTATTAAAAACAAATTTAAAAAGATAATTTATAAAAAATAATAAAAATCAATCAATTAAATAAAAAAAATCTAAAAATATTTTTTTAACCTTTAACAGCAATTTCAAACATACCCTTAATCTTTATAATAATATTTTATTACTTTATTAATTCAACAATAATTCACTTTGCATTTAAAATAAGAGGATTAAACAAAGATTAAATTTGGCAATATACCATTGTTATGAGACATAATTGTTAAATTAAAAATGATTGATTTATTATAAACATTTGTTTAATTTAATTACATCCTATCAAGTTCTCCCATTCAATAACACCATTAACTTTATATTAAATTTTCATTGTACAAAAAAATTGAGACTAAACTCCCCACACTCAAATGAGAAAATCAACCAATTTATTTGATTCCTACAATATTAACATATGAATGGACTATTAACTGCACACTCATACATAATCTAACAAAAAGTAGATTATAACCTCAACAATAAATTTAAACTTAAACTATTTCGTAAACCTGCATTTTCAAGCAGTTTATTATTAAAAAATATTTTTAATTATTTTTCATGTGTCATAAAAATGTAAAAATATATGAATATTATTATAAATAAAAAGATATATAAATGTAAAATTATTATACTTTATATAAATAATAATAATTATTATTATTATAGATTTTTAAACTGGTCTCCCCGTCAATATTTTTATCTTTATATACTAAATTAAAATTAAAATTATTAATCATTCAATGAAAGAAAAAAAAATTATTGGAGAATATAATGAAAATAATTATAGTGTATAAAAAATATTATTCTGTAATATTATATCCTACTTATTTATTTATTTTTATATATTATTACTTTTTATTTTTTTCATTTAATTTGTTCAAATAAGGTTATTATATAAAAAAGAAAAAGAAAAAAAAACTCTTAAAACGTTCATATTAAATATCATATTAATTACCTAACATTTATTTTTTAAATTTTTAAATACTTCAAATTATATAAAAATATAAAAAATTTATAAAAAAAAAATCAAATAGTGAGTGTAAAAGAGTGTTTCAAACTTTTTTTATACTCCACCTTTAGGGGGCATTTGATGTAGCTGTTGGATGCAACTGATAGTTAATTTGCACTCAACAGCTGGGTCAAACTCATTTAATAAAAAATAAAAAATAAAACAACAAATGTTAGTTGTTGGGAGCTCAAATAAATGTTGAATTGAGAATTTTCATTTTGAAGTTTTTTTTTTTCTCATGAGTTGGTAATTGTTTTAAATTTAGACCATTTTACCCATATAAAAAATTATTATTTTTTCAAATTAATTTTTACATAACAATAATAATAATAAATAATAATTAAAATATTATAAATAATATTTTTAAAAAATATTAACATATTCATGTTTATACGAAAAAAAATATAAATATATAAAAAATAATTATTTATAATTTTTCAACTACTAATTCATTATTTTTGCCATTTATATCACACATTAAAAAAAGAAAATTAACTAAAATATATAATAATATATTAAAAATAAATCATATCTTTAATCATCATTTAATATTTCAATAATAATAATTAATAAAATTTTACCAAACAATAATATTTTTAGCTATCATCTATTAACCATTAGTTACCAGATATTGCTAAATCAAAAAGAACACACATATACACACAAGTCTAGTAACTATCTAAAAAGAAAAGGAAAAACAGACCAATAAGAGAGCCTAGCCCAGCCCATCCAACGTAATCCAGCCCAGCAAGAAAGTCCCAAGTCTTGACAAATGTGGATTGGTATAAAATTTGTGGTGTTATAATTATGTAGTAATCCCATGGTAATTTTTAACACACTAAATTCGGTGCACCTTTCCAATCTAGTTAAAAAATTCATTTCAGCTTAAAAGATTTGCAAAGAAACACATTTTCATAATTTAACAATGTTTAACTCATTAATTAAACATAATGCGATCACAACTTCACATATCACAAATCCTTTCAATTTGTATTTACTATACTAATGCAAGATAATTCTAATTTTTATTTTTTGAACATAAGCGATGTGGACAAAAAATAATCGACCTATATTAGGCCGAAACAGAAACAAATAACTAGAGAAAGCAACTCGTTTGCATGACAAATGAACTTGGTCCTTAAGCTCATTACCTACTAAGATCCCAGTTTAGTTTAATCAGGCTTGCAAACTCTAAGTAACTCAATGACAACGCAGTTTGAATTTAAGCTCCAAACAGTTTAAATATCTCACCAAAATCCTCCAACTTGAATACGAGTAGCTTCAGTAGTACCTCCATTATCAAGAAAGATGATCCATGTCATAATAAGGCGGTAGGCTAAGCATGCTAGATATGTCACCTATTCACAGTTCTCAAGTACATACATGGTGTCTGAAAATTGACATAAGGGAGGTTGTTTGTCCCATCAATTCAGACTTCACCTCTCTTTTACGTAATCAAGATGCTACCACACGCAAACTTGTTCTTACCCAATAATGAACTCAAGCAGGTATAAAGGGAAAAATCACTCGACTAACTCCTACAAGTAAGGATAGACTCCCATAAGTGCACTCTCATTAAAAAACTCTCAATAAGAACTAGGAAAAGATTAGTTCTTCTAACTCGAGATTTCTTCATTTCTAAGCTTATTTATTTAGGCATCATAAGCTTCTCGGATTCGTCTTAGGAAGCCCCGATCCATTTTTTCTCTGTCCATATACTGTATTTTATCACCCTTACACCATAAGCTTTCTATCTTTGAAATGAAGTAAATTTTGCCTCATAAATAAGATAATTATAATCTTGGTGTGTTATGATTAACCAGAAAAAATATGTGTACATTGTGTATTTTATTTTATCAATAAGAATAAATTAATAATTTATTACTACTAGTTAATATTGATTAATCCTTAGATTATAGTGAATACTCTCTTTCTTTTCTCAAACCATATAATATTAGATAAATATATATAGCTGTCTCCTTCTGTCTAAGCACATGTTTGGCCAAATAATGGCATTCCTATACATCTCGAAGACCTTAATCATATTATTGATGCATTCCTCCTTTTTATTTATTTATTTATTTATTTTTTGGGTCAAAGTAAGTAGAATTCATTTAATGGGCACAAAGACTAAAACAATGAAAACAAACATTACATATTTCTTGAAGGTCCAACTAAAAAAACCAGACTTGGACATAGAGTCCAACACTAAAATGCTCAACAAGAAGTTTTTGATAAAGAGCTTTTGATCCACTAAAATCATATTCATGCATGTATGCTCTTATTATTCAAAATTCAAAATTTGAATTATTAAAAAAAAAAAATCAAAATTTGAAAGTATTGTACAATTTTTTTTTTTTAAGAATTCAATTCAAATAAATTATATATATATATATATATTGAAAAGAAAAAATAAAATAATTTTAAAATAAATGTAGATCGTTTATATCAATTTAATTTTATTAACAATGTAGTAAAAATATATCGACACTCTTATAATTTATAATATAGTCTTCGTTCTAGTATAATTAATTGTTCTTAAATAAATAATAAATTAAATTCATTATTGATTCACATTTATTTAGAAACAATTGTTATGAAAAATTCAAATCAATTACACAAATAAATTGAATTGAATTAATTTTTATCTCTCCCAAAGTGTTAATAGTCTAGATAAAACATAACCCCTCATGGTCTAGCCATTTCTATTTGATGATGTAATTGGATTTCAAGTTAGACCTGTTTATAAATCAGGTTTCGAGTATCAATTTATAAAATAAATTGCAAGTCGAGCAAGTTAAAATTTTAAAAAATTTAATATTTTTCAAACCTAGAACCATGAACAAGTATTTCAACATGTAATTGAGGACTCTCCTCCAATATTAAACTCAACCGTATCTGTAATTCAGCTGAATTTTTATAACAAGAAGCTGAAATTCCATATTATAAAAACAATTAACCTACCAAAAAACAAGGGTCTTTATAACTATATATTAACTACCTTCAAAGTCCAGAGCAAATTCAGTCTGTGAAACAAATCCCATGACCATATATATGTATAGAATTTAGTGGCATAACTTTCAATACTCAAGTTTTGTTTCTCTTATATAAACTTCTTAAATTAAAAGGAATACAATTACACCAAACAATAATAACTAAAAATACTCGCACATAATCACAAATACACATGATTTTCCCAAATAATTAATCTATACTCACCTCATAAATCATACACTTGCTTGCCAGTGAACTTGACCTCAATTGGGCTAACATTCTTTCCAATTGACCTGAAATTTAGGCCAACACCTTCACGCCCTGGATTCACCTTTTCAGGATACACACCATCCTTAGGGTGCAAATATTGAACTTCCCCATTTGGAAACACCCTATAAAACTGGTATTTGATCTTGTATTTGGACCTGAGCCTAGTCCCAAGAGCCAAACACTGCTCTTTCCTAGCCAATTTAAGCAAGTTGGGACCTTGCCTCATAATGGCTGCACCACCAGTAGGCATTTCAAAGATTTGTTCTTTGGGTGATTCCCATGTAATCACATAAAATTCCTCCACTTGGGCCTTTCTTAATAACCCACCAGTGCTGCCACCAAAAATTGGTGATGGGGTGTTTGGGTCTAACTCTGGTGGTGTAAAGCCCACTGGAGCAGCCTTCTCTGTTTTTCCCTCTGCAGCAGCTGCCTTGATGCTTCTTTGAGTCACAACAGAGTATTTTTGTGGCTTAGCATCAGGGATTGAGATGAAGGAGGATTGTTTCCATGGCACAATTACATGGTTGCTCGATTTAGGGGTGGAAAGGGTAGTGGGGGTGAAGAGAGAAGCTTGAGTTGCCATTGCCATGGATAATTGGAGATCTTGAAGGTGGCTAAGTTATGGGTTATGGACTATGGTTGTGTGGGATTCAGTAAGATAGAGAGAAAGGGTATTGATTTGGGCGGTGGGTGTGGAAATATGGATAAGGTGATATGAGTTTGACCAATTAGATTGTTTGATTTTGATATGTAGCCTTACCCACACCTTTTTTATTCTTGCAACATTTTATATTTGTTATGCATTTTCCTCACATTAAGTTAAATTCTCAATAATCTTAATTTATTCTTTTAAAATTTAATTAATGGTTTTTGAATTTAAAGAAAAATATATTTAATAACTGATAAAACAATAGAGTAATGATATTCAATTACAAAAATTAAATCATTACTTCATATCTCAATAATTTGATTTTAACATTGAGTAGATGCTCTAAAGACATATCTCTTCTCTATTTTCACTTATTATTCATCTTGTATTTGGAGATTTTGGGAGCACAATAATTCATACACTTTTAATTTTAGTCTCTCACTTTCTAATTAAAATCATTTTTTTTTAGTTTTTTTATATTTTAAATAAATAACATTTTATTACCTTATTTTATATGGATCAAAAAAATTATTTTATATGAAAATTCAAGCAATAATAAAATAAAATTTTAGAGATTAAACTATATATTAATGAAAAAAGAGTAAAACAAAATTAAATTAAAAAGTTGAGGACGACTTAATTTAATTATATTAAAAGATAAGATATCCCTCAATATAATTTATATGGAGATTTGAACCAAATACATAAGAAATATTTTATTTTAGAATAATGAGAATATTAATAATATATGCTCGTTGAAGAATTGAAGATAACTAGATAAACGACGCCGTCTATTACACCTGTCAATGTCATTCTGTTAAGGAAGATTCCAATTTAAAAAAGTTCCATCTAGGAATGGCCACGGTCCGGTTCGAATTGGAACCGAATCAAAATTGGTTCTGATAAAAATTGGTTTGGACCGAACTATTACTAACCA
>CATKHJ010763134.1:0-19271 GCA_949750685.1 Vernicia montana
TACATTCCAGTCTTTTTTTTTTTTTTTGGGGGGGGGGGGGGGGGGGGGGGGTGGGGGGTGTTGGTTCTAGTACACAACAAAATATTCCCTTAATTATTTGACAGTACTGTGGGCTTGTGCGTGTATGTATGTGGAGAGAGAGATAACAGTGCAAAGTCTTTTATTTTCTGTAGACAATATCCTAAGTAAGAAGATGAGAAGGAATAATTTCCTGGAAACATTCCATTTGACGTTTACTTGTTGACCAGAGACTGCCACCATCATCAGTGTGCAACACAAGCACAACCCCAATCGCAGTTCTTTCTACAACGACTCAGCTGACGCTTATATGCACTATAGAAGAAGAAGAATTAATTAATAACAAGGAGATCCACACCAACAAGGAATTCAAGGATTAATTAATGGAAGAAGGAGGAGAAAGACAAGTTCCAAATTATGAGCTACAAGTCTCTTTCTCCACACCACAAGCAATCCATGAGATGGGATTCGTACAATTTGAAGAAAATCAAGTTTTAAGCTTTTTGGCTCCTTCACACTCGCACTCACACCAGTCTTCTCAGATATCTCAACCTCTCAATACTACTACTACTACCACCACCACTACTACCAATACCCATATGGGGTTTACTACTCGTAACGACCAGCAGCAGGTTAGTTAATTTTTGGTGGTATTAATTAGTCAAATCTTTTTGTATTTTATTCTTGTTATGGAAAATTTTGTTAATTATTAGGTAGGAACATTGGATCCAAAGGGTAGTATTGAAGAGAACTGCACTGGTAGTGGCAATAACGATGGCAACAACAATTCTTGGTATATATTTCCTCTTGTTCTTGTTCTTGTTCTCTGATCGTTGTTTGTTTTCTTTTTTAATTATGGGACCTCTTTCTCTTTCTCTTTCTCTTTCTCTCTCAAACATGCACGCACATAACAAAACAAAATCCAAGAAAATATTATTCTTCAAGGTAATAAAGAGATCTACATCTACATCTAACATCTACCCACATGTGGAAGAGATGGTTTCTGTTCACCTACAGTACTAACTGTGCTTTTGTAAATTTGTACTCTCTATCTTTCTCTCTCTCTCTCTCTCTCTGGGCGTGGGATGTGAGAGGAATGAAAGAAAGTGCTTCACTCATAAAAAGTCTTGATACACATTGATATACTCAGATCCACCCATTATATTCCTTCAACAGATCTTTCTTTTTCATGTATCTAATTATTTTCTTTCAAATTTTTTAAACCTAATAGGAGTATTAATTATTAATTTTGAAATAATTTGGCAGGTGGAGAAGCTCATCATCCTCAGACAAGAGCAAAGTGAAAGTTAGGAGAAAGCTTAGAGAACCCAGATTCTGTTTTCAAACAAGAAGTGATGTGGATGTCCTTGATGATGGTTACAAATGGAGAAAATATGGCCAGAAAGTTGTCAAAAATAGCCTTCATCCTAGGTATATATCTCATATCAGATCACATTTCACATTTCATGCAATATATACATATAAAGTTTCTTAATTTAGCCCTAATTAATTAATTAAACATCTTCTTTGTTTTTTATTCTTAAAAAAACATTGTTTTTCATATAAAATTACATTATACCAGCTTACATGCAGGTTATTAAGTACTCTTTATGCATAATAATAATGACATTGATACAAACTGATAACAAAATCCTGCTAGCTAACTACAAACTCTTGGAAGCAATGATGGTTGCATAATAATTAATCTCATTCAAAGTACTAATGAGTAGATGAGAATATTGAAGTACACTGTGTCAGCAATTTCAGGCTTCTTTTAATCATTGGTGGGAGGTTTCAGATTCAGGAGGACTAGCTACTTGTTAATTGATTACACTCTTAATATACAAACCAAGTTTCTTAATTTTTAATTTTCAACTATTTTTACTACAAACCATTCCCAAACTGTATTTCATTTCTTTAAATTCTTACAGAAAATGAAAATGTACATTTAGGAACTCCTCCTACTTATTACAACACCTTATTAGAAACAATTTTCATGTTCTCCATTCTAAAGGGCTCTAAAAGAGTTGTTCTATACTTGTATATGAATATATGTTGGTAGGTCTACATTAATATTAATTGTGTTGTATTGACTATTGGTAAGCCACTTCAGACTTTAGTTTTTTTTTTTTTTTTTTTTATAATAAAAGTCAATATTATTAAAAATTATAAAATGGGAAGAAACATAACATTGAGAAGTAAACTACCTAAGCTTATAGGCTCTCTCGAATACACCCGAAAAAATTTAAGTAACTCAATGCTATGTGAAAAAACCCCATAACCTCATTACACTAGCAGACAGAAGGAAGCCCAAGGGCTTGGAAAAACATAGTTGAGTTAGTATACTGTAGACAATATATTTAAACAACTAGCTAGAGAGAGAATTGTTTGTGAGATTTAATGGTTATATATACATGATAGAACTACTCTCAAAAGAGACATCTTATCTTCATATTAGCTAGGAAATTAGTTTTAATTACTGTTTCATTGGTTTTTATAAAAATTTAATAGCAGCAGTCAAAGCAGCGAAATGTTCTTTATTTAGTTCTTAGAGAAAGCCTATAAGAAACATTTTGCACTTATGGATAGGAACTTATCAGAGTTAATAAATCATATTTATATAAAGCCTATATTTATATGAGACAAGAGTATACACTAAGTGTAGACAAGAATTTTTTATATTTATATAAAGCCTATATAAGCATTATTTGAAATAAATAATGTATAAGAATTCAATTCAATAAATAATAGAATTCATGTATTTAAAATAAATTTTGAAGTGATAGAATTCATTTGAATTCAATTGATTGGAATAATTGAAAAGTAAAAAGGATTTGTAATTGTTTTCTCATTTTACTTTTACATAAAAAAGAGTCATGTTTAATTTAAATGAGAGTATTTTGAGTATTTAATAGTGGATTTCATTAAAAGAATTGAATTCTATTACTCTCTAAATGATACTCCCTCTATTTTAAATTAATAGACGTTTTAGGATTTTTTTTTTTCAAATTAATTATCGTTTTAGGAATTTTATGCAGCATTTATTATATTTTTTTTCAATTTTACCCTATTAGTGATAGAGTTTTGGTGAGAAAAAAAATGAATTTTAATGATAAAATAAGAGTATATTTATCTATTTTAATTAAGATTAAAATTATTTAATAGCTTGCTTAATACGTGTGCAATTCTCTAAAACGTGAAACGGAGAGAGTATTAGTTATATCATTCATCATTCCAAATTTGAAAATTAACAAAATAGAATTCAATTCAATCGAATTATTGTAAAATTTGAATTTCCAAAAAGGGCAGAGTGAATTAATGTAGAAAGAAAGAAAAAAAAAAAAAAAAAAAAAAAAGAGGGCCAATACAAAATGAAATTGATAGTATTTATTATGAAATAACTATTTATAAGGGCTTTACAAGTGCAACATATGAGGTGTATAAGGGCAGCTTATAATTTTCCATGATTGATAAGCTCGTCATTTGGAATATTACAATTGCAACTCTTTAGTTCACAAAAATAGACACCTCAGGTCTTTGTTTCAAATATATATTAGGTGCAGGGTGAGACCTAAATAGTAAATACTAAACCAAATATATTTCCAATGTGAGATCTTATTTTTAATGGTGTCTATATATAATTTATCTTTTAATAAAAATTAATAAGTACATTTAACCCCACAAGCCATGCATTGAGTATTGATCTTTGAATTTGTTGTTTCTTATGGTTTGTTTGATAATTTACATAGCAATTTGAAATATTAATTAATTAATTAATTTTATTATTAACTTAGGTTCAGAAGGTTGAGATATTATATATATATATCGACAATTTCTTAATCAATTACCAATAGTTTATAATACATAAGTATATATATATATATATGCCATTTGTTTGTTGTTTGAGGGTGATCATGCAATTTGTTACTATTACTAATTGATAAACTTATTATTATATATTATTCTCCTAGAAAATTAGAATGAAAAGGTAGGTGAAGGTTTTCTGAATATTGTTTGGACTTTGGAGTGATTGACAGGAGTTACTACCGGTGTACCCACAACAATTGTAGAGTAAAGAAGAGAGTTGAAAGATTATCAGAGGATTGTCGAATGGTGATAACAACTTATGAAGGTAGACACAATCACTCTCCATGTGATGACTCTAATTCATCTGAACATGAATGTTTTACCTCTTTCTAGGTATAATACTTGCAGTTATTTATTAGCCAACAGAGAACAATTAATTAATCTTGTAATTAATATAATGTATGAGCTTGTGACAATATTTGTCTTAATATTATTTTAGTAGCTTTTTTTCCCCTCATCTTTCATCTTCGAAAAGGCATATATATATATATATATATATATATATATATATATATATATAAATTAATATCTTATTGAGTTCTTAAAATACTAGTATTTGAAGTTTGTCTGCGAAAAGTAAAAAAGTATTCAAATTGTACAAAATATATATATAATAATGCAGTCCATGTACAGGTCTTAACAAGTTAAAAAAAAAATGATAATTAACTGGGAATCAATACAATGGAATGAGAAAGAAGACATACCACATTGCTCCTAGCTAATGGACTTATTAATAACAAAACAAGCTTTTATCTTTTTTGCAGTACACTAGGTTTTTCAACGGAAGAATAATAATAATATGAAAAATAATTGGAGTTTAGAGATAGGGAGGGAATCAGAGTTATACATAGGGTTTAGGCGTTTGAGGATTGATGGGGCTGGCTGGGCATGCAAAATGCCAGCTGCTGCGATTTTAGGGTTTTGTCGTTTTGGGTCGTTCTTTAATCTTTATAGATCAGCAAACCACAAGTCAGTGAAGCCACGGCCTACTAGGAACAATGACGAGGTACAAGGGTCGTACATAGTGGTCAATTTCTATGCGTGGTGTTTTAATACGAGATGACATTCAAGTTATGATCAAGTTACTGGAAATTTTATATTTTCAATCTGTTATTCGGATTATTATAAGTACAATCTCAATCAATAAAATTAATATATTAAAGATGTTAACATATTAGGTAAGGGGTGGAATTTCAAATTTTTATTTGTGTGTGGGCTAAAATTAATAGGAGAATAAAAAAAAAAGTTATTTTTAAAATTTTTTTCTAATAATTTTTGTTTCAAAAAATAATAAATAATTATATTTTTTCATAAAAATTTAATTTTGAAGGATCAATTAAGAGTTTAGAAGAATTAATTAAAAAATTAGACTAATTATATAAAGATATTATATACACTTTCAAATGGGTTGAGAGAGGCCGATGCTCCCACTTGTCTCCGGTTATGCCCATGGATAAGATCAAATCGGATGATCAATGATACTTCCAAATACAATCCATTAGAAAAACGTGTTTATGTTATTTAAAATATATATATATATATGTGTGTTTATATAAGTTTTAATAATTGAATAAAATTAGCATATGAATAGTAAGTCTATATATTAAAAGGATTGTCAGCCTAGAGCAACCAATTCTCACCACAATAAAAAAAACCCAGCCATAAAGGGGCGTTTTCCATAGGGGTTAGGGTAATGGCAAAAGCAAGGCGGATTTGACAAAGGAGCGGTAGTTAAAAACGACGAGGCGTATTCAGAAAAGAGTATGTCGTTAGTTCGAAAATTATATATACAATTTTCACGAACGACCAGAGAGGGGCAGGTGGAGTTGTCAACTACTTGTTGTTTGCCCAAAATTGTAATCGACAAGAGTTTTTCTTGTTGGTTGTGAAAGCCAAGAACATGAAGAACACTGCAATGAAATCTGCTTGAAATTTTGTTAAATTTGACTATATTATATACATAATATTGTCAATTATTATCATTTGATGCCCAAAAACTTGAGGAGAACATATTTTGGTTAAGTAGAGTGCTCAACACCAAGAAGCAAAATATACAGGGGTCACATATTATATTGCCACACCAAATACCAAAACCAAAAGCATGTACATTGGGCCATAGGCCCATAGCCATACCACCTTAAATTGTCAAAGAAAATCACAAAAGAGCAAAATTACAATTTGAAGCCCCTCTGTTTGGTTTAATTGCTATTTCTTGGATATATAATTAGAAGTCAACCTCTGGCATGGACCTTAGAAATCTAAATGACAAGTTTGAAGAGGATATTGGAAAACTCAGTATCTTCTTGATAATCCTTAATGGATTCCTAATATATGTTGCCCAAATAAATTTCTCCAACACATTTCCATTCCGTAGCAAAAACCTCACAAGCTCAAGTTCATTCTCCCTACCTTCTGTGTTATATAGCTCTACTGTTGAAAATGAATCCATATCGAATAATGATAAAATATGTGAGTCAATGAATCACTACATACGTGAATTTATAAATAGACAAATATTAGAATTTACTTGTATAAAATCAATTGGTTTTTTGCAAGTGAGTTCCAACACTTGCTCACTTATAAACATACATATATTAGAACCTATGAACTTTAATACAGTATCAGAATTTTATGTCCAAACGGACTAAATTCTGAGACCCATGTTCAAGCCTCCGTTGTTGGATTGATGATGACGTTAGTCCGGACAGAAACTGAAGAAGATATGCTAGCCGATCCATTTATGAGCAATTGTCAACCGGCATGTTAATGTTGGGCCACGGATCAAGCGCGGTTGCACTTGAGGGGGTGTGTTGAGAAATAAATCTCATATCGAATAATGATAAAATATATAAATGACTTATAAGTGAATGAGTGTTAGATTTAGCACAAATTAATTAATTTTATACAAGTGAGTTTCAACACTTGCCTACTTATAACTTCACGTATGTATGAGCATATGGACTTTAATGTCTACCACCCTCCCATGTTTTATAAACATTCAGCAGTAATCATAAAACAATGTATGTCACCACTCACCTCCAAAAAAAAAAATAAAAATGAACAAGTGTCTCCAGGTGGGGAAAGTACTTGCGTAGTTGAATGATAACTTCCATGTAACATAGTTTAACACCAACGTTCAGCTTTAAGGACTTTAGATTATGAAATGGAGCGAACAACTCTGTTTCTCCAAGTGCAGAGTATATATGCTAGAGGCATTGACAAGAAGTAAGAATTTGAACATTATAAATTTAAAAGTATATAGATGATGATCTTTATGGGAAAAATTAAAATAAATACCACTGAATGGGACAATAATCACAAAAATGGATTAATGCCACATTATTCTTGATACTGGAAAACAAAATATTTTTCATTTGAATATGAAACAACAAGACTGACTCAATGCAAATAAGATAAAACAAATTAGTATGTAATTTGGAAGCAAAATGGCCTTAATTAAGAACATAAATGCATATATTACCTCTATGAAGATGCTTGAGAGATTTAGAGCTTTTGTACTTTGAAGCCCTTTGAGGATCTTACACATGATATATCCACCTTCCTCAGCTGATCTTTGCTCATAGCCATCTTTCAAATGAATGTACACAGATTCTAGGAAGCATAGGTTCTGCAAAGAGTAATCTGGTGCTATAGCACCAACAAACTTGAAAGATGCTAAATTTGGGCAGCAAACCTTAAGCTTACTCTTGCATAAGCCATCCTCATTATACTCTCGCCACAGTTATCCCAAACAAAATTAACTGTACTCAGATTTTTCAAACTGGTCGAAGAAATATCAAGAACCTTAAAATCTGTGACCTCACAATTTTTCAGGCTTAAATTCTCAAGGAGAGGACAACCTGAAAATAGGTTTCGAACCAAATCCTCATCCAACAACTTAACAAAGGATAGTTTAAGAAATAAAAGCTGCCTGAACCCAGCAACTTTAGGCAGCCTGAAGAACACACTGGAATAGGTTCAGTTTCAATACCACCAAAGTTTCACAAGCCAAAAGCCAATGGGGAAACTCAAAAGGCACAAATGGAAAAACACAAAGATCAAGTTCTCGAACTTTTCTTTGTATTGCAACATGAACCCACCTAATTAAAGTCCATTTATCACAGAAACCCCCACACCAGAGCCGGAATCTGAAAATATCAGTAGACCTATCTTGGAATGTCAAGACTCAATTGACAAAATCTTTGCATGTCTCAGTCTCAGTCAATGACTGAGCCATACCCAGAGTCATCATTTGTATCAATTTGTGCAGAATAGAAAGGCTTAAGATCAATATTTAGGTAAGGCACTGAGGTCCACAAGTACCTCCATTTCTTTGATAATATGCTGGTTTTGATGAAATCGATTGTTTGAAGGAATGAGAGTATGTGATGAAGTATGTGTTCAGGCAAATTGCTGATTATGTCTTCTGCATTGTTAGAATAATCACATGGGGTGTTTGGTATTGTGGGCATTTTGACAGTAAAGTATCCCAATTCCATGGCTATATTGAGAATTAGATAATGGGTTTTGAGCAATGATCAAAGTACTGACACACTTTGGCAAAAAAAAAGTACTGACACACACAAAAAAAAAAAGAAAAAAAAAAAAAATTGCATACCTGGAATTGGATTGTATTTGGTGAGAATTTCAACTGGCAGAGACAGGTAAATTTCTACGAGGCAACAATCTCTCGAGTCGCTTAAATGTATTGTTATTGGAAGAGAGAGATATTAGTAGGAAGTTGAGCGCTCGAGTCCAGATGAAAAGTCTCTGTTCCTGTTCCCGCCAAAGTACGGATACCCATCCATTTATTCTATTTTTCCCTCCTCCTCTGTGCTTATATATGAACCACCACATCATTTACGGAAAAATTGCATGCAAGAACTTATAATTTATATTTAATCCTTATTTAGAATCTAATAATCTTATTATTTTCACCCATCTTCATTTTCTCCTCTCATTCATTTCTATTCACCCAATGCATCCGTTAAAATTAAGGTGTACACCATTTGGTTATAATCGATCCAATTACCTCAAAATAGCAACCAAGCTAATTGAAATAATTGAATTATTAGTAATTGATATATGACTAATAATTTTTTATTTATAATTATCATTTCATTACCTCAAAATATGACTTGTAATTTTTCTAGCTTTCATGTAGATAAAGTTTTACTTCATTTCAAAAGGTCTAGAATAACAAATACTAAGAAGAAACAGAATGACAAAGAAAGCTATGACAAGAATCGCCCTAGCCCCATTATCACTCCCTAAAAAGAAGAAACATTCCAAAAGCTGTATAAATGCAATCCATTGTTATACTAATTTGTTTAGAAGCGTTAGCTGGAGGGATAAAAACAGTTAAAAGGCTGTCATTATGAAATATTAAACTTGATATCCATAAAACACAAATAGTTTTCTACAATTGATTAATCAGTCAATATATTGAAGCCTGAATCATTAGTCATTACAGACTTTATTCACACAGGATTAACAAAAAGAGTTTCCTAACAGCTTTGGCTCAAGGAATATTATTGCAACAGTTGAAGATGCTCTAGGAAATGTCATTATTGTCAATGCCTTTAGTATTATTTCTATTGGCTTCTCTGTATTCATGGACCAAATAATGGTCATCTTTTCAAGTACCAGTCCATTTTTCAGTACAAATCTTATGAATTCAAGTCCGTTATCCTGACCTTCAAAGTTGCTAATCTCGACTGTCTTGAGATGATACGCCAAACATGTAGGAGCGTCATCCTCTGGTTGCCACTTACCCTTCCAATCAGATGTCTACAAGAAAAAGAGCAGAATTTTAGTTTATGGAAATAAAAAAAAAAAAAAATACAGATAAACATAAGACAAGTCAAACACCCATATAGTTAATATGAGCAAAATGTGTGCGCATTTTGAATTCTGGAAAACTCACAATAATGAGGATAAAATTAAAAAAAATAAAAAGGCATTGCCTCTTTGGTTGCTTCCTTGGCCAACTTGAACAAGCGAACTCATTCAAATTTGCAGTGCTAATCATAAAATAATAACAAGATTATAACTTGATTCTCTATTACAATGAAAGTACTGTTTAGTTAAAACACATTCTTTAGTCATATGATGAAGAAAATAAGTAACAATGAGCCTTTTGTCCAGTGGTATTGGAGTTGTCTACAAGGTTGTGAGGTCTTGAGTTGAAGCCAAATTTACCAAAAAAAAGAATGAAATAGGTAGAAAAACTCCGAAAGAGTAGTGTCAACATTAAAAGGTAGTGTAAGTCAATGACTTGATAATAATCAAGCAGTGATGCTTCTAAAATGTTTTCTATTAGATCAGAAATTCAAAGGACAAAATGTAAGGAAAACCAATGCCATGGCTTTGTAGCATTGAATTAAATTTGGTGATAATAAAAAAAAAGTATGCAATGTAAGAATTTTACCCTATAATCAATATGAAGGGCCTTTAGATTTGGTGAGTTCTTGAGTAAATGGATGATTACTTGCAAATGACGTTTATTAGTGCCGGCACATAGCTTGAGGAGCTTCAGATTACAAAATGGAGCGGGGAAACATACTGGTTCACTAAGTACAGAGGAGAGAAGCTGGAGGCAGAGTAAGAAAAATTAATGAGGAAACCTTAATGCAAGAAATATACAATATAAATAAAAAAATGCATACCTCCAAGAAAATGATGGATAGTTTCATAACTTGTACATTATAGAATCCTCCTATGAATTTACACATCAGATAACCAAGTCCTTTCGAAGATCCATTTTCAAAACCATTCACCAAATGTATATATACGTTGGCTATACACACTGGGTCCTGCAAAATGAAATCACGAGCCACAGGACCCATATACCTGAAGGACAAGAGATTTGGAGCAAAAATTTTTAGTATAGTCTGTCTTAAACCATCATCACCAGCATCATCCAACTCAAGATTTTCGATGGTCAAAGTCTTTAGCTTAGTAGCATAAATATCAAGAACCTTAATATTATTATAAACACACCTCTCCAAAACCAAATTCTCAAGAAGTGGGCAGCCAAAAAAAAGCAGCCTAGCCAAACCCTCATTCAAAAATCTCAAGGAAACAAGATGCAGTGAAGTGAGCTTATCAAAAACCATCGTCTTAGGGATTTCTAGAACGTGGTTAAACAAATTTAACTTCAATGCTGTCAAATATTTGGAGGAACCAACAGTATGAGGCAACAGAAATGCCCCTTCAGGGCATAAAGACAAGTCAAGCTCACGAACATTATGGCTAATTACAACATGAATCCACTTATCGACCCATTTATTGCAGAAATTAAAACTGGAAAGACGGAACCTTTTAATGTCACTCCCATCTCTAAAAGACAAAACACAAGTTACAAAGTTGGTGAATTTCTCACTGAACTCGCGTTGGTACCAGAATTTCATATGACGTGACCAGAAGTAACAGTGATCAAATTCAAGGTAACCCAGTGACGTCCACAAGTACCTCCATCGCTTAGACAACACGCTTGTCTTCACGGCATCAACAGTTTGTAGAAAAGAGAGTATTAGTTGAAGGATTGCTTCAGGTAGATTACTGATTCTGTCAACAGCAACCCCCGATTGTTTCAAGGCTTTATGTTTCTTGGTAGGAGCATTATCTGGATTCTTGGTTTCCATGGCTAAGACACGACCAATGTTGGTTGGGGCATTTTGTCAAACAGGTAGTATACAAAATAGAATGTGGTAGTATAAAATATAAATGATGTTAGCCTGGCTGATAGTGTTTGGGCGAGACAAGAACTTAAGTAGGTTTGAGATTGAGACATTAGTTTTGTCTGAACTGAAACAGAGTTGCAAATACAATGCATGATGAACAATTGGAATTGTTACAAGGCAGAGGTGACAGTCTAGTAGCCATTGGAGGATGGCCACGTGCAGTTTGAGAATCTAACACTCTTGTAACGGTCGACTCGGTGTGGCGCAAATTGTACTTTTGGGCTTTTGGTTATTTGAAGTGAGACAGAAAGGAAACGGAAGAAGAAAGAAACTAGTGTGTTTTGGTAGGTTTTGCAGAGTTTTGTTTTGATGGAAAGAATCCACAGTACAATTTTCTTTTTTGAACTCAATAAATAATTCTGTCTTGGGCCAGACCTAATATTAGCTTACGGGCTCAACTTATGTTTCGAATAGGAATATCATTGTTGGGCTACTGCCTGCTCCATATTACACTAGCGAAGAAAAGCTTCTCTAGTCCCTCTTTGAAGAGCGTTGTTTCCTCCTGGCTCTCTCTCGACTCGACAATGGCTTCAAAATCTTGCCAAATTCTCCGGTTGTACGGTAAAAATACAGTATACATCCTTTTTTTTTTTTTTTATTCCATCTCTGCCTTTTCCAGTTTAGGACCGAACTGATGGAAATTGAAATAAAAATTTTTCAGGCTATGACTTGCTGTTGGGATCAATAGCTGCGTTTTATGTGTTGTTGGTACCATATACCAAGGTTGAAGAAAGCTTCAATATTCAGGTGTTCCACTTTTCTACATCTATATATTTTTAATTACTCTCGATGTATAATTTGAATCAGACGGAGTGTAATGGTCTGATTCACGCTGAATTATTAAGTGATTAGAATTGAGCAGCTCGTGTTTCCTTGATTTTCTTCTCCAGCTAACTTCTTTTTTGTTCCTTTATGAAGGCAATGCATGATATTCTTTACCATCGGCATCACTTGGACAATGTAAGTTTTTAATTAATAGTGGTTTTTAATTTATTTTTGTGGATTTGTTAGTTCGGATTTTTGTTTCCTATAACAGTATGATCACTTGGAGTTCCCTGGAGTTGTTCCTCGCACCTTCATAGGTAAGCTTTTAATGGAGTTGCTTTAATTCCACTTGGGGATTCTTTAGTTTAATTTCATTAGTCATTACTAGTTATTGTTTCCTTGTAGGAGCTTTGTTTGTGTCAATTTTAGCATCCCCAGTTGTATTAGCTATTAACTTGTTGCAGCTGCCGAAGATTTATGGACTTATTGCGGGTTAGTTATTTGGAAGGTTTTATGTACTTGTATGACCTTGCTTTAAAATTCTCTAATTTTTTAACAATCGTGGTTGTAGTTCGTCTGGCATTGGGTGGAATCATTTTATCTACATTAAGATTTTTTCGTATTCAGGTCTATACTTTATTATTATTATTATTATTATTTTTTAATTTTTCTAATTTCTTGTTCTTTTGCTTTTATTTATTTCTAGAGGTGTTAAATTACTTTTGTTGTAGCAGATTAGAGATGAATTTGGTCATCAAGTAGAAGCTTTCTTTGTCATATTGACTGCAGTTCAGTTTCACGTGCTGTTCTATTGCACACGTGCTCTTCCCAATATACTAGCTTTGGGTGTTGGTGATTATTCTTGCAATTTAATTTTGTTTATATTCATTTTATTTTAAAATTTTCAAGTGAATTTAGTATGAACTTATCTTTTGGTGAAAGGTTGGTTTCTGTATGCTCTGGCCAAAATATGGTCAACTTAAGAAAAGTTAGTGTCATGTTTCAATAGCTGCAACTAACTTCTTTTCCCCTAAATTCAATGCAGTTAACTTGGCATATGGATATTGGTTGAAGGGGAATTTTTATGCAGCATTAAACTGTCTGGTACTGTCTGCAATGTTAAATGATGCGTGAAACTTGCATTGTTAATCATCTCAATGCCTTAAGTTCCTTTGTGCTAATTTTATTCATCCTATAAAACTTCCTTGGTAGCTATGTTTCTCGTTCTTTGTGGATGAATGCATGCAATTATTCTGAACTTCATTTATATCAAAAGTATTTTCATTCATTTTTGATAAAGGTTCTCTTGTTTATGCAAAACCTATGTGCATATGGTTCACCTCCTTTCAAATGTTTGTGCTTAGATTTATTCCTTACACTACAATTATTTTCTCATCTCAGTGATTAAATGCATTTCCAGGTTCCTTGTATTGGCATCATCAAAATTTCTTACCACTTTTCTTTTTTTTGGTGGCCAGATTTTTGCTACAATTGTCTTTAGATGTGATATGCTGTTACTTTTGTGCCCTCTTGCCCTAGAACTTTTGCTGGTATGTTCTTATTAACTATTGGCCATTCTATCATTTATTTTCTACAGTTGGAAACCATCTTACCGTTGCTTGTGTTAACATATTGTCTCCATCTTGCTGATGTACTTGTGAATTATAATTTAGTTAGTACACTCAATCCTTTAACTTTGTCTGGAAGTGTTGCTTGATGTTACTTACATGTTATCACATCTAATTATAAGTTGAGGGACAAATTTGGTTATTTATGATTGATTCAATTTGTCAATGACTCTTGGATTGAAACTACTGAAATGATTCACAAGACAGACAGAAAAAGAATGCTAACATAAGTGTGTGAGGCATTGAGGAGGCAAATTGACAAACAGAACATGCTAGTAGTACAGTAATAAAATTAAGTACTATGAGAACTATCATGTTGATAATTTGTTTTGCTGCTACTTGTTGCAACTTTTATGTATTATGATGTTCTTTAGTGACTTATCAAAAATATTTTTGCCTCATTTTAAAAATTTTAGTTTATTGATGTCAGACCAAATCTATTTCATTGTGGGAAGCAATTAAATACTGCACTGGAATTGCACTGCTGTCCATAGGTTGGTTCATAGTTCTATTTGCAGTATATTAATTACTGTTATATATGATTCTGTCCATTCTTAATTCTTCAATTAAGCAGCAGTTTCTGAACTTAATCTTCTTATGAATCGTCCTCAGCACAGGTCTTACAATCTTGGTTGATTCAATTATGTGGAAGAAGTTCACGTGGCCTGAATTTGAAGTTTTTTGGTTCAACTCTGTTCTGAATCGGAGTTCTGAATGGGGTGTATCCTCTGTTGCTAGATTTTATATAATTGCATTGCACTTTTCTTGTTTGTTTAATTTGATTGGGTCAATGTGCTTCTCTATTTATTCATAACTCTAGGGTTGTATATTGTTTGGCTTGGAGCCTCCATGTTTTGTTGATGTTATGACTATGTAATGATGGTAGAGATATAGTAATATTCATAAGTTAAAAGCAACTGAATTGTGATCTTCAGTTTAATGACTCAATGTCATAGGAGTAAAGCCTGGTACTTGTTAGATGTTTGGTCCAAATGTTCTCATGGTCAATTGATTAGGTCCACTTCATTGCTTGAGACTCTTTAATTGCTGCTGCTCATTATCATCATGATTGGGATTCATAACCCAAGATTGTTTTTGGATAGTAGGTAAAATATGGACTACAATCTAGGTCTATCATCATCACCAGCATACCTTGATTGTGTAGGTTTCATGGGATCACTTGAGCAATCTAGTTTTGTGGTCATATACTGAATCTTGTAATGTGTGTATGCCTTTTGATTGTATTTTTTTTTTTTTTGAAATAAATTATCTCTTATAGATCTGTCCCCTGATTCTCTGATTAATTTCCTCTAGTTCATTCAGATACTAATCTGAATGTATATGTTGGTTTTTCTTAACAATCTTTCTTTTATCTTTAGACACATTCTTTTCATTGGTACTTTACTTCAGCTCTGCCCCGTTCACTTCTTGTTGCATATCCTCTGTTTATGGTGAGTCTTAAAAGCATTGTAATATGATAATATGTAGTTGCACTAACCGACTTTATGACTTGTTTGTTATTATAGCTTTGCAACATGAGCTTGCCACTTAAAATGCAAGTTTTAGTTCATTTGCGTGTTGGCTTGCAATTAACCAGTTCAACTTTCATTTATTTATTCTTTTTGCTGGATCAATAAAAAACAAAAAGGTTATTTCAGTGATGATTCATGGTTTTCCTCTGCAGGTATTTTGTTATTTTCCCCCAATCCCCCTTCTTATTCTTGTTAACTTGATGACTTTTCCTTTTTGCAGATTGGAGTCTTACTTGAAAGGAGGGTTCTATTCTTTGTTCTTCCGGTTTTCTCCTTCATTTTGCTTTACTCTAAGCTTCCACACAAGGTAGGCCATGTGAAATGTGAATTTCAGCAGCATATTTGGTTAAGCACATTTAAAAGGCATATATATCTTAACTTTGGATGGTGCAGGAACTCAGATTTATTATCAGTTCGGTTCCAATGTTCAACTTATCTGCTGCAGTTTCAGCAAACAGAATGTATGTTGCATCTGCCTTTTCTTCATCTTTTTTTGAATTGATCAGTCAGGCATGCTTGAAGAATCATGAATGTGGAGTATGATTACAGTTGATGTTCAAAGTTTGGACAGCAACCATGATTGGTTATACTTACATGCAATATTACCATTTACCACCAACTCATGGGAAATGGCTTGAAATGTTTCTTGTACTGTATATATTTACCTCTAATTGGAACTTATTTTATTCCTTTGTTTAATGAAATGTGCTTTAAAAACTATCTGATAAACCACCAATGGGGTTGTGAAGTTCTTAGTTTGCTTGCAATTAAATCAGTATCAGAGTGTGATTTCTTGTCCCAACTTGTTGCAGCTATAACAATAGGAAAAAGGCTTCATGGAAATTGCTCAATTTCATTATGCTGGGATTACTTTTAATCAGGTTGGATGATCAGTTTCTTATTCTGTTGGGATCAACTATGCTTTGCCTCCTCATATAACTTGCTGGTATTCTATAGTCTAGGATGCACTGTAGTAACTTTATTGGCGTCCTATGGAAATTATCCCAGTGGTCATGCTTTAAAAGGTTTACATCGGATGGGTGAGTACTCTCTCTCCCTCTCTCTCTCACATGCACACTTCCACACATGCACACACCCTTGCACATTTATATGCTTGGATTGAGTAGGAAATAAAGATTATTTGGTTGGAGTTGAACTCAAACTTCTAGCCAAGCTTTCTTCCTGCTCTTGTTCCTTAAAAGTGTATATTATTACTATCTCTCAATGTTGATTGGTTCTTCAAATTATGAAATCATTGATAAAACTGAACAGTTTGATTCACAAAAAACATGTGTGCTGTTTATTGTGGGTAGCTGTAGTCATTCTTTGTTTCTATTTATATCTTTGCTGTGTAAACATAATTCATGTCTTTGGATTGGTGATTTTTAAATGCTTCTACTTCATGGCTTTTGTGGTTTGGTATTTTTTAGCAAAAACTGAATTTTGAATGTTCTGACAGGCCATCTTGCTAATACTGATGAATGCTGGGTCCACATTGATACTTTTTCAGCCATGAATGGAATATCTCGGTTTTGTGAAAATGATTACCCATGGAGGTATACTGGATTTAATTGGCATGATTTTTTCATAGACTCTCCATCTCTCTCTCTCTATTTCTTACATGTTTTAATCTTTATTACAGTATGGAAGGTTTGTATACCAATAAAATAATAACTGTCATATAATGCAGGTATTCCAAAGAAGAAGGGATTACTCTGGATGAATTTCGTCACAGAAATTTCACATACCTTATCAGGTGCGTTATCCATCGTTTTGCTTTGTTCATCACAAGCAACCTACAATTTTGTTCAACCAATGCATGCCACTCTTGAGAAGGATTCCCTGCAATTATGAACCGACAATTTTCTGTAGATAATCTTTTGCTAAGAGCCTCAGATGGTACCCCAACCTTGGTTCCATTTTTATGTTTGCAGTTAGATACTAAAAGAAAAGATATATGCAATGAATGAACAATGAGAGTCAGTGTTTGCCATTAGCCATGTATCAATGATCTATTGCTTTTCCCTTTTTTTTCCTGTGTCTTAACAGTGAGCACTCTACTCTTGATGGATTCAAGTGTTTATTTTCTGTAAATGGCTTCTCAAGGGCTCGCCTTCAACTTCATTTTCCACCCATCATCCTGGTAGAAACCAACAGCATTCTCCTTGCTTAGTTGAATTACCATATTACAGTTAAAGATTTTCATACTTTCTTCAGGTCAATGAACCCAAGGTATATATTCATGGAAATACAAGAATAATGGATGTTAGGCAACAAAATTGGCCAGGATGCTCTTGATTTTTTTGAGCGGAAGGACGATATTTGTAAGCTTCTGTAGTAGAAACTGAAGCATAGAATGGGTTTGTACCTGCACAATTTTCATTTTATCTTTTATTTTATGGCAGGTAACGAGGAAGAGAACTTTTCCATCGACGGAGGCACTGTTTAGCAAAGTTGCAGAAATATTGAGAACGCTAACAGTTTGGGTGGAATCAATCTGTATGAAATGTGTTATAAAATGCTTGTATTGGATGATATCAAATGCCAGTTTGTGGTGGTTGGACCAACATGATTTGGCAAAGCTAACATTATCCTTTTGGTGGCTGTCTTTATGAGCCCAACTTGTCTTTTGACCAAGATGATTGCTATTGGAATGAATTAATTCTGAAATACCATTAGACCTTTTAAAAGCATAATTGGAAATCAAGCTTACTAGTCTTTGTAATTATCAACGCTGAATGCTATGATAAATGGGTTGATGTGTGACGATAAAAAAATTTATGTCCTTTACCAACACGACTTGTCACCATGCTCTAATGTTGTCTTCAGTCCTCACGAAACGACCTGCAATTCCCATTCGCAATGCACCAGGGCAAAATAATTGGGAGTGCAAGAGTTGGGTTGCTCATAAACTGTCGTTTTCTGTTATAATCAAATGACATGTCATTTTCATGATTCAATCAAACCGTTATAGCAAACGACTGAGCGATTCATCCAAGTCTAAAACCAACTTTATTATGCTTGAACAACGAATGTCATTTCATACTCAGACAACGACAAGCCGTTCTTTACGCTAATTTAAGATGTGTAATAAAGAGTTGGAGCCATGTACCATTTTGTAACTTGATAGCTTTATCTTCAAAACCAAAACCTCTGCACTCTTCATTGTTTCCGCAGAAGCTCCAAAGGCAACAATGCTTCTCCAACCGTCTATGTTAAACCAGTAACCATTCACTTTGTTACCGCTATTTCTCTTCATCATTTCTCCAGAACAAAATTAAACCAAGAAAAGAAATCTCTTCATCATTTCTCCATAACAAAATTAAATCAAGAAAAGAAAGAGAGAGGAAGGAGAGATTAACAAGTCGGCTTCCAGATTCAAATAAACCCCTAATCCCGTCAAAATGAAATTTACAAAATGAAAACTTTAAGTTTAGATTATTATAGGGTTATCAACGATGAATTACATTCAATTTAATTTTTAATTATGAGATTTTTCTTTTATTTTGAGGGTTGGACATAAATTTATTTTAAAAGAAGTTTGAGGGGGCAAATAATAGTATTTCAAAAATAAAAAATATTAACATTAAAACTAAAAAAAAATAAAAAAGAATGAAATTTATATATATATTTACTGTTAATATTTTTTTTCAAAAATATAATTTTATATATATTTATAAAAAGAATGAAATATATATATATATATATATATATAT